>MU181995.1:710146-729360 GCA_016904865.1 Pissodes strobi
AAGGGAACGGCGCAAACAGTGAACGAGCCACAAGTACCTTATCGCGAAAGAAGATTGAATGCTAGGATTGATGACATACGAAGAGATATAGGAAGGCTAAAAGAATACATCAATAGAGTAAGATCCCATAGGCTGGAAGCTTGCGTTTGATCAATCATGACTCGATATCGAATCAATGGTCGTGATGATCCAAAAAACCAAACACACCAACAATGTTTTCACACGTTAAAATAAAAATTATCTGTATTTTCACTGCGTTTAAAGAGGTACAAATCGAGTAATAAAAGAAAACGAGATCATGTCTTATTCCAACGATCAGAAGAATCATTCTATACAGAGCGTTAAATACGAGGGCTAGATAGTCGAACAACAAATTCCCCAGCAGTGACGATGTTGAACAATTTTGTAGAGAACAGTTGGGAACACCGACCCAGTGCAACGTTGAATCAGACTGGATTTCAGGGGGAGTGCCGGACCTCCCAGGAATTCGACCAAATGCCTGACGAGCCGTTTACAACAGCAGAAGTTACAAACGTCAACAGAGATACCCGTAACTGGAAGGCACCTGACCCAGATGTAATACAGACCTACTGACTTAAGAAACTCCAATGTACCCACGAAAAATTAACAAATTTAATTAATGACAAAATCGCCAAACCTGAAAAAATACCACTCTTTCTATTTCAGAATGCCACATCCTTCTATCAAAGGACCCGGAAAATACGGAGGATCCATCCAAGTACCGACCAATCACGTGTCTCCCAACGATATACAAAGTGATAACAGTCTGCTTACCGCACCGGCTATATGCCCACTGTGAGCGAAACATGATCATTGCTGACCAACAGAAACCATGCGCAAAGGGTTCAATGGGGTGCAAAGACCAACTCATAATCGACTCTGTCATCTGTAACCAGGCATTTTCCAAGCGTAGGAATCTGTACATGGCTTACGTCGGTCATAAAAAGGCTTACAACTATGTGCCTCATGAGTGGCTACTAATGATTTTTCAAATATATAAGACTGATGCTAGGCATTGTTAACTTTTTTAGGAACGCCATGTCATCTTGGCAAACGAAAATGTATTACATTAAATATTACAGATTCTTCAAGATTTCTTAAAAGGAATTCAGATGCAGTTTGGAATTGTTGAGTGTCGCACCATTAATAGAGTGCGTGGAAAAATGCAACCGGGAGGGTTCAATATGGCGAGTGGAGAGACAATAAATCGATGCAGCAGGGCAATACCTATAGATATCTGAAAATTAAGAAATTAGGGAAATTTATTTCATCAGATGATGAAAGAGGAAGTAACATCTGAACTCGACTGAACAGCAGGCATCTTTTTAAAGCAATCAATACGTGGTCGATGTTTGGTCATTCTATTGTCTGTTGGCATTGTGCCCTGAAGTAAAACTGCTATCCAAGCAAATTAAAAACTTTCCTAACAAATGCACAAAACCACCACTCTAAAAGCTGTGTAGAAAGAACAACCCTTCCTCGACAGGACGGAGGAAAAAGGCTAACGGATATTGCTAAACTGTGATCATCAGGTCACTTATTTGCGAAATTAGGTACGTTTTAACAAAGGACTCTATCGAATCATATGTACCGTTGATGAGTCGGCTTCCCTGCTTCTGTACCAGTGCGAATGTCCCGAGCCTCAGTACTGGCTTGTCTCAGGAAGATTGTTTCCAGAAACGGAAAGCTATTTATTGGTAAGCGGTTTCACCAAGAAACTATCTGAAGTACATCATCATAGATACAGATAAGTGCAGATCTGGATGTAAGGCAACGGACTCTACACAACACATTTTTGCAACGGAATATAACGATAGGCATTATAATAAAGTTGTCCAAGATCATTCATCAGGACCTAGCCAGCTTTCTGGAGTTCTCACCCAGGATCGGGTTCTTTATTACAAATATAAACCTGTGCCAATAATAATTTTATTGACTGGAGTTGTGCCAAAAGCCTGATGCAAAGAAATATCGAGAAGTTAGGGCTGACTTAAAACCTCTACAAGCCCATTCAGAAAGCTGTTATGCTTTCGACCCCGAAGCCTAAATCCCGAAAAGCTTGCAAATTGGTAATAATAATAAAATGCCTCGTAAAATGCTTTTATTATCAAAGAGTGTCTACATTTAATTGGCTGATAAGTGGCACTTAGTATCTAACGCCGTTTGATACAGAGGTACTCGACTATTAGCTATAGAGTAATATTTTAAAAATTTAAACTAATCCAGTAAAGTTTAAATTAAATATTTTATTAATCCACATTTCGATTATATTAAAACTAAAGACTAATAAAGCTCAACTGATTGATCAATTTAAAAGTCTCATTAGAGGGCAGATAGATAAAGATGTCTCACATGACTTCCCAACAATCATTCACTCCTTATCATATCGCCTAACGAAATATCTAGCATAGGATTACGAAATGAAGAACGAAATGTACATAAAATTAGTAATAGAATGCAACTAGAATGTCTAGCCACGCATAATGAAAATATAATGCTAATATTAAAATTGTCTCTCGAATATTAATAAGCATATTTATCAGGTTATTGGCCATTGAAATCCAAGAACAAACCATTATAATACCATCCACACATTTATTCATCTTGCAAAAGATTAGATTGCCAATTCTCTTGTCTTGACTGTAATTGTTAATATTAATTATGTCTTGCCTAATAACGTTTTCTAAGTATATACCTATATAATTTATGTTTAAATTATTGAACGAATTTACTTTGTTTTTTAGAGCACCCCACAGGGAGGTATCTAAGAGTGTTAGGTCAGGACTACAGGGTGGCCATCTAATAGTTCCAAACCGTCCGATCTACTCTGGAAATTGAGTATTTAGTAAATTTTGAACAGCAACAACCGAAGCAACAACATTGTGTGGCGGCGCTCCATCTTGTTGTCATATGAGTTCAGCCAAATTTTCGTTAGGAAATATCTGTGGAAATTGTCCTAGGATATTTTCTAATAATTCTTGATAGCTACGACCATGTTAAAGAATTTCGAATAAGAAAGGACCAATTATTTTTCCCCACGGTATGCCGCATCAAACGTTAACAGAACGACGACGTCCAGAAAATTGAATCCATTTTGTTAAGTGTGGATTCATGCTGTGTATTTTTTTCTGTTAAAAATACCAGCTGTAGAAAAAGAACACTAATCGGACCATGTCATCAAATTGCACAACTTTGCCTTAATTTAACCGACTTCGTATCTCTTACGGTTCCCTAGATCCCCATGCATGCACTCGAATTTGTAGCACCCTGTATAGGTACTACATGAAAACTATAATATCTGCACCGATCCAATTTTTAAAATTACTCTAATAGAATCAAGGTCGTCACGTGTCTACAAACAAATCAAAATAATGACTCTCAAATATATAAATTGCTATCTAAGCCATTATTTAAAAATTATCTGCCATGTTTGCGCCAAAACCTAATTTCAGGGAATCGTTTGATATTAGCGATTAGGGGTACTAATCAGAGTTAAGACCGATTAAAAACGCATTAAAATGCAATGTTATGCTGCTAACACATGCTACTCCATTATAATTTAGCAATAAAAAATTATATATCAAATTGTTCGTGCTTGATTTTGGTTTTTGTGAGTAAAAACAGAATTGAATGCAACAACAGTTTTAAATAGGCTTGGCGATGGGACCTCTTTCATTCATGTAATTAAAAATACAAACCTATTGAATAAATGTCTGTATGATATTTGGCATTGATAAAAATAGTAAACACTATTTTCAAAACGAGAAATCAATGGTAATACACAGTTTTAATTATAACTATAATATGGAATTATATAACTAAATATCACATCAGCGGCACAGTTAATTATAATTATAAGAGGGACGAATAAAAGAAGGTCTAAGTGTGGGTTCCCATGGTACACTTTCAGCAGAACTGGCGTAACACTGACAGGAAATCCGTACATTATTTGATTGGTTTAAAATGAGTCATGTTGCCAAATTTCTATTTACCCTTGAAATACGCAAAAAGTTAACTTTGGCTCAACTTTTTGCGGATTTTATCATCTGTCAATGTCAATAATGTCATAATAATTCATTGAACGTTTCTCTGGACATTCGGAGAATGTTAAAATACTTTTCTTCATCATTCCCATACATTTCTTTTATTAAAGTATTGCTCGCACCCTGTCTTTGATTATGTATAAATATGTCTCTAACCCAGAATCTTCACGTACTTTTCTCAGTTCTCTTAATTTTAAGATAAATAGTAAGTGAACCTCTTGTTCTTGAAACAAGTTCCCCTATAATTAATAAAAGGCTTACTGTTTACTTCACTCATTGTGTCTTTTTTG
Organism: Pissodes strobi; assembly: GCA_016904865.1. NCBI lineage: Eukaryota > Metazoa > Arthropoda > Insecta > Coleoptera > Curculionidae > Pissodes > Pissodes strobi. Next base: position 714,501 of record MU181995.1, read on the forward strand.
TTGCCTATTGCTTTTTGCCTTTTTCCAAATAAACCAACAAAAAAAATAACTTTGGTTCAATGAACCGTTAAACGCCATACAACATATTAAGTCAATGGTCAAGGTCAAGCCATCGATGCATAGGTATATCGAGGGGACATGCATAGGTATATCGAGGGGACGTTCCGCCAAAAAAAACGTAAACTAGTCTTCCGCTTTTTTTCACCATGGAAGGCAAAGGAGCCATAAAAAGTGTCGTGAAGTGCATTAAGTGTGCATGTTTCGATACTTGGACAGCGATAACGGTTTAAGCCATATAACAGGTCACGGTACCCTCGCGGGTATATTATAGGCCTTGGCCTTTCGTGCCACACTGGCACACACATATAAAAAACAATGCACCCTCTGAGTTAACGCTGGCCTCCACTAAGCTTCCATCGCATAGATTCACTTCAATATACAGTCTGTGTATTTAAACACAACCTCAGGGTCAAAATTGCTGTCGGTGAATCATAATAAATTCAAAAAGAAGTATTTGATCAAGATTCAGTACATACTATTCAAATGGCAGAACGCTGTTTGCTGATCTTGGAACCGACATTGATTTTAGAATTTAGATTAATATTTTTGAAAGGAAAACAACGAAGTTTTTTTTCTAAACTTCGTTGTTTTCCTTTCAAAAGCTTGCAATGAATTTCCATCAAGTATCAGCTAAATCCATCGATTAGATTAATATGTTTTGTTTTTATAAATTAGAGTTTTTTCTTACGTTTTAAGAGATTTTTCAATGATATTATATTCTTTATTAGGCATTTCTATGACCTATATTGATACTTTACAAAACGTGTTGATAAAAATTTTCTCACATTTGAGATGCAAAATATTGGATATTAATCCACTCAATCCATTTAAGTTTTTCAAAAGTTCTTTATTATGCTAAGAAATACCTCAGAATATTGTAAGAACACAAATGACCTTAAAAATATCTTAATTAACTTTTTAAAAATGTTTCTTGATTATTTGAGAACTGCTTAAAAGTGATTTGGTGGGTATTGCATCTATACGATTTAAATATAAGTCTGAAGAATCACATCTGCCTTCATTAATATAATAACTGGCTTTACGGTAAGAGCAACACGTATGCATGGAACTTTATTCGTCTTCTGATGTGCCGTATTCTGAGTGGACTTTATTTACGGTCTTGTTTACGGTCGGTTTAAACAGCTTTATCAAACTCAAACTTGCCTATTATCGCAGGCCCCGTATCAATGCTATTCGGCATCTTCCTTGTGATGATTTTCCGTCAAACATTCCCTGCATAAACTGAAGCAGCTTGAAAAGCTGTTTCCGGTTTGCGAAATTTCTGTGGTACATAAAAAATAAAATTTAGTAAAAATGTATTCACAATAAATAATCTTTTATATCATATAAAACTGTTTTTCTCCGATTGACAGCAAATATCAATTTTGCAGACACATATCAATCAGCAAAGTATTACTTTTCCTGTCCAGGCAGCAAAGTAAGTACTTTGCTGCCTAGGCAGCAAAGTGATTAGTCTCCATGGGAATAAAACGTTTGACATAAGTTGTCAAACTATAATTATTATGGACATATACATTTCCATAGCAACCAACCGTTCCAACAATTGCGATTTCTATCAAATTTTGTCTTAATTTATCAGTACAGGAAAAATAAAAAGATTGTGGGAATTGTAATAATTTGCAAATATACAATATACATATATCATTATAAACAATCGGAGAAAAAATTATATGTTCAACTCGGCAGCAAAGTAGATTGACTGCCTTAGCTGAATTCCTAGCCTCGCTACGCTCGGCTATGAACTATCAGCCGCGGCACTCAATCTACTACTTTGCTGCCTAGTAAAACAAATAACTATTCATTTAAGGACCACGAGAAGTTGTGTTTTACGTTTTACTTTATAGTAGATATGAAATAGCTTATCAAATAACTATTAACGTGCATACCATAACCCTGTGTTACCTAACGAATGTGTAAGTTAAAAAAACTCAATTTTCTATTTGGGCTTGCAGGCATGTCAACGTATTGCAGAAAACGCCGGTTACATATTACACCACTGACATGAAAGATGGTTTTCCTAAAGATTGCTATTTTGTTCTAAATATTTCGGTACAGAAAGGTTTTACGACCTTCTCGATTCCAAAATCGAACTCGGCATACTCAAAGCCCCCTCCTAAAGGAGGGGGCTTTGAGTATGCCGGTGAAAAAGATCATTAACTAACGAAATTCCTTATTTCGTGACCAAATCGGAAGAAAAATGGTAATTTTTGAGACGAAAATTATATTTTATCGAATACCTCCCTTATTTTACGTCCTATCAAATAGGACCCGTTAAAGACCCTGAGACGGCGCAACTGGCGCAAACCGATTTGAGATACCTCTTTCCGTTACGAAGAAAATTGGGAAAATATAAAAATCACGTTTTGGCAATTAAGAAAAAACGAAACGTCATACGATCGAGGGGAATACGGCACGTTAAAGCACCCCAAGAAATCTATCTTTTTCGCATTTCCCATTTAACCATTTAGTTCTAACTATTACCGTTTTCGAATTACAGCCTCTTTATTGAAAATCTGGATTTCTTTGTAAGATACGTACATTTTTCGAACCATTCTTTTGAAAGAAATTTGTTTGTTTTTACCTTGGAAGCGGTTAAGGGTATCCATTTATGTTACCAACATAAAAATAAAATTTTCATAATCATATACAGGGTGGTAAAAAAAATTACTTTTATCGAAATATTTCGGTACAAAAAAATCGTACCCTCTCAATGCGAAAATCGAACTCGTCGCACCCAAGTACACACTACGGTACAGATAAGTTAAAGGGGGTTATACCGAATCCGACAGGTTTGGGCGATGGGCGCATTTCAATATGTTGCGGGGAGGCGCCGATCAATGTTGCTACTGCCACTGATCATAGGCGACGCACATTCGGAGATAAGTATTCAAGCTCATGTGTCAGATGAGATGAGTACTTATCTCATGCAGTTGATAAACGATCTTGTCTCATCGACTCATTACTTACTTAATAGCATAATTTTCGTTTTCTGCTAGTTTATCTGTTGTTTGTTGTTGCCTGTAGGTGCACGTAAGCCTTAGAGCTGCATCCTTCACTTTTTTACGTAAGTATATAACTCCTATCAACTTTCTCTATTCCACTAAACTAATTTTCCTTTAAATTATCCATTAGTTTTGGTCATATCTATATTTTTAATGTGTCTGCGTTGGTCTATAAGGTCAAAAATTTTATCGGGGAACCCTTTTTCTTTCCTGCGCTACCAATCACAGCATATATGTGACGAATTTGACCTAACAATTATTGAATTTTGTTTTAGTTCTCTCAGCTTATGACTGTCATACCACAAGAAATATTTGTTTAAATGGAAAATAATATGGGATATCATATTCAAAGTGTGGAAGTGAGAATATTTAAAGGGTTAATTCTAGGAATCAGCTAACTAGTCGAATATATTTTTAATTCTATCCCACTCTCGATTCCACTTCTCCCCATCTTCAACGCTAATTAAATGTTGCTTATTTTGGAATATATACTCTAAATGAAAAGCTAAAGATGTATATTTTAGAAAAAATTTCTCTTAGCCTCAAAAAAGAGTATTCACACGTGCGACTTCAATTTTGACTTGAGCCCAAATCAGTTCAATTAAGTTGAGCTCACAATGATACGAAGGCAATCTTCGGTTTAACCGGAAGTACCCGAAAACCTGAAAATCTGTACCTCCGGTTCAGTGAAGTCAACTCTATCGAATTTTGAAACTAATCTACCGATATACCGATTTTCTGCGCCACCTACCGTTATTTTCGGATATTACGTAAGTAAAAAATAAAAATAATAAGATAATAGAAACTAGAAACTAAATCATTCAAATAGGTTCCAATCAATTAAATTGCAAAGATTGGACTGACTCTGAATGGTGATTATTAATAAATTGAAGACATCTAGTCATTTCCAGAAAACACGGTTTTGTTTTGGCAAAAAGTGAGAAACTAAACCAGGCGATGAATCTTTAATCTTAAAACTTAAAGTGATTTTGCCTCGGCTTTTGCTTTCAATATATTAACATTTGCACACTCCTCTGCTAATGTGGAACGAATATTTTCATCCTTAAACTTAATGAAAACAAAACAAAGACACAAGTTAAAGACCGAATCAGTAGTAAGATTGTTACCTCGATGGTTACATGCAAAAAGATATATCGGTAATAGCGTTTGTTAGGATTTTATTGTTAATAAAGCTTAATATCAATATCAAATTCTTTTCTAGACCTACCGAATTTTCTTGCTCGAATCTACCGACTTTTGCTTTATAAGGTTGACAACGCTACTTCGGTTAAACCGAAAATTGATGCCAAACGATAAACTATGAAAATCTAAGATAGAAAAATACAAACCGATTCTGCAGCCTGCTATAGTGTGTAAAATCTCAACTTTTAAACGTCAATATATCGAAAATAATTAAATTTAGGTACATATAAGGTATATTATATCAAATAATTTTTCATCAAAAAATTCCCTTACCCTATACAGGGTGTTCTATTTATGGAAATATGGTCTCATCATATTATATGCAAATAATTCCTTAAAATACAGCGAATATATTGGACTTGCCTAGAACTAAATTTTTAACTTTTGTTTTATAGGAGCTATAGAAGGAAGCCCGACGCACTTACTGTAGCTTCACGCGAGTCCGACGTCGGATATCCGATTATATCTAATTTTCACCACCATTCCGATTAGCAACCGGTTTAAATATTGTTTATTATTGAAAAGTGTTTTAGTTTCGTTTGTTCCGTCCACCATGGATCATCAACGCATAATTGCACTAGCGATTCTATATCGCAGGATTCGCTATAAAAAAAGAAGGCAAAGGATTTATTGGGTGCATCCAATTAATTTAAAAAGAGAACAACTAGGAACTTTTTATACATTGTTTGAAGACCTGCGAGAAAAGGGGGAGAAGTTTTTCAATTATTTCCGTATGTCAGTTTCTTCTTTTGATGAGCTGCAAGCGTCAACCATTTATCTTTATATTCACCTATAGCGTTTTGTCTCACAACACAAGCATAGCCTCCACCAAGTTTATTAACTGCTCGGTGGCTATTTCAATTTTTCCCACCATTTTTGTAACACCACCAAACGCTTTCGCTGATGTCGGATGACTGCCGGTGACAAAAAATCTGATTAGTATATAAGCTCTAACTTGCTATCGTACACTTCGATGTGTCTAATGCCGGATGCCCGGCGTCCGGCATCGGACGAAGGTGAAGTTTGTTCGATGCTTATCCAGCACGTTTCCGGCTTCCGACTGTCGGACAAGCGCGTGAAAGCTTCCATTTCATGTTACGTACCTTGTGATCGGATATCCGATGCCGGATGATTTTATCCGGCACGTGTGAAAATGCACTTAGGGATATACCAGAGACCGAGCCAGCAGCTTCAGTTGTACTGTAGACAACAGCCAACAATTATTTCTCTAGGAGGATAGATTAGTAACGATCTTGAAAGCTCATCGAGCATCTGGAAAGGCTTCCAAAAGAACCAGAATCGGCCCTTCCACCTCATTCCGCAGAGCCGATCATACTAACAGTGTGAAAATGTCCTGGAATAATCACGGAGAATTGGAAATGATATTTTATGCATGTTATACAATTCAAAATACAAAAAGTAGAGGTCTAGAAATATCATCGACGATACAAAAAGTTCAATCGCAAAGTAGATTGAGGGTAGTTACAACGAAATATATCTTCTAGAAAAGACACTATCCATAAAATATTAATGTCAGATGACTACAACACAAAATATGAAACCTTATTCCGATAACTATATAGCAGCAAGATGTACCGTCTCTTCTATAATATGGAGCAACAAAAATAAATTAGGGACATTTATTTCGAGGCATACGTTATAATCTAGAATCTAGAACAGTCATATTATCTGCAAGGTAAATTAATCTTTTATGCTAATGGTAAAATATCCAATATAAGAAATAAAGTATTTTGCTGTTCGAAAAACATGCATGATACATATCTATTATTTCATTTTAACCTTCCAAATGCATATTAATCTTTAATAACTATTCGCTAGAGTCATATATTAAAGCATACTTCGCCCAACAATAATAATTATATTTGGCATTGTGATAGTATATTATTAAACTGGTGAAGGGAAACAAACACTAAGGAACCATATGTATTTACATCAAGTAAAATTTGGTCCACCACATAGACAACGATCAACAGGCACTTATATTATTGAGAGGATAAACCAAATAGTACAAGGCGTCATCAGAAGTAAGGAAAATCATGACAAAATTAACTTAACAAACGGCCATTTTCAATTTTTTGTAAACAGGAAAAATATCGCGGCTTATATTTTGCGTTATTACCATTATTACCATTATGCTTCTGTTTCTTTTTGTATGTGCACTTTATGACAAATGTTCATGTTTATCTAATGTCCCAGCGTTGGAATATCTGAAGTTGGCGATATTGGGTCCAACCTTGTATTTTAAGTAAGTAGAGTATTAAATTTGATACAGTGGTAGTACATACCCATACCTCACTTTTAAGAAGTGGAACCAAGTTTGCAATCCCGGGAGAGAAGCGATATCGCAAGGTGCATACCTGCCGGGGGCAAATTTGAGAAAATCGCTAAACGAGAACACCTGACTATTTCTTCACTCACAAATATTACGGGAGGTGTTCTGAAACATAACTGGACCATGTGCCAGCCGCGTGATGGCAGGTTGTCGACCCTCTAGGCGGAGAAACTAATAAAATCGATTTTGTAGTTCTAAGCTGAGCTGATGTAAACTTGGGTCCTTAAACAAACTCCATGGTGGATGATGGGTGAGATCTTCCTCTTTTACCGAAATTCTTGCCGAAATTATCACGGAGGATGTTCGACCGAACTGACAACTCTGATTCCCTTCAGTGCTCGCTTCAGTGCCTGTGTTCGTTCCACACGACGATCTAGAAGCTCTCATCCCCGCCTCGTATAACTATCGCTTATCCTGAAATAAGGTTTATTTGCAACAGAATCAATTGTTGTAACAATGGTGTTTATGAAAATTAAACTTTAGCTTAGGATGAGCGATAGATATTAGATAGGTAACCCGCCCTCTGAAGGCTCTCGAATTTCTACTAAAAAGTGTTATTCGGTTATTTATTTTTATGGCATAGTCACAGATTTAAATGTCTTTGTTGAAGAGCAGCAGAATAGAAACCGAAGTAAAGACGTTATTGATCGTTATTCTGTGTCCTGTGTCAGAAATCTCAGCAGGGGGATCCATCACGAAGCAAACAGTAAATCAAAAACAGACACCTAAATTTAAAAAACACGAAAATTCTCCAAAGCATAAATACAACCTGGTAAGTTTTTGTTATTAGGAAATGTAAATATTGCCTCTTGTTTAAGTAAGGCTTATGCAGAACAAATAGATATTCATCATGAAACGGTTAAGCCTTAGGTTAAGCATAATCGGTTGGTCTTTTCAAAAATTATGCAGATTAAAACTACGTGGGACACGTAACATTCCTCTTCGTGGATAATGAAAAGAGTGATTCGGTTAACAAAGAGGTGTTTTTAGATAGGTAGATTATAGTAGAAAGAATAATTCGGATGCAGGTCAACATCTAAGTGATCCGCGCGTTTGTTGCAATGTATGTTGAAGTATGCAGAGAACAACATTTGCACGAAATTGAAAAAGTTTTTTCTTGCAGTAATATCTGATGACACCACCGATATTTCAACACAGTGTCAAATCAAAGTTTACAGAATAAATATAAGTTGCCTCACTCACTGTCGGAACTTTGATGCATTGAGATCACAGGCGTGCCGCAGATACCTGCATATTCTGTAACCTTTGTACTTTGTGCCGTCAAATACCGGGAACAACTGCGTATGCGTATGCAGCGGCGGACGGCGGATGCTGTCTCCTCGAGCGGGGCGAGGAGGAGGGGTCTAGCCGGTTTTGCGTGCTTACAGAGTGCGGGAACTTATATTTTATTTAGTAAACTTTGCAGACAATGACCAACACATAGTCAGAAATCAGATTGACTTTATTACAGTAAATAAGAGGTTTCGAAATTCACTCACGTCTGTAAAGACATATCCAGGTGCAGACATTTATTCAGATCATAACTTGTTACTGTCAACTCTCAGATTACGGCTAAAGAAAACCGAGAGAAAGCTGCAATACAAAAGATATGATAAACAAAAATTGAAAGATCAAAACGTCATACTACGGGTGAAAGAGCAGATAAATGTAAAAATGGCTGACGTTCGAGGAGACATCGATTCTAATGTAAAACACTCTGTAGAACAGAAAGTTAAATCCATTGCAAATATTATGACATCAGTAGCGGACGAAAATATTTCTTTTAAGCAAAGAAGAAAAAATAACAAGTGGATGACAGATGAGATTCTGAACCAGCGCATAAAAGTGAAAAACAACGATAAGACACAATATGAACAGATTCACCAGAACATCAAGAGGAAAATCAAAGAAGCCAAAAATACCTGGTTGGAACAGGTGTAACGAAATAGAAGAACTAGTTAAAAAACATGACATACTTAATATGCACAAAAAATTAAAAGAAGCCACTGAAATGCGCATTTTCAGACAAACTGGCATTGTCGTCGATGTAAATGGACAAGCACTGTTGGACGTAAATGATAAAATAAATAGATGGCGTCAATAGATACATACCCTTTACGACGATGAAAATCGAACGTCAGTTATCACGGAAACTCCAGTAACAGCAGGACCTCCCATTACCCGTTGGGAAGTTCTTAAAGAAATAATAAGACTGAAGAACAACAAAGCACCAGGTCCAGATGAAGTTTTTGAAGATGCTTAAACTTATTGATGAAGTGCATCTGGACATTATCACGGATCTATTTAACCAAATTTATGAAGCCGGAAATATTCCTAAGGACTGGCTACTGTCGGCATTTATACCAATTCCTAAAAAGCCTACAGCCAAAACATGCGAAGATTACAGGACTATTTGCCTAATGAGCCATTTCTTGAAAGTTTTTCTTAAGGTTATTCACGAACGCATATATCGGAAGCGGGAGGCAGGTATTAACGACACGCAAATCGGATTTAGAGATGGCTTAAGTACTCGAGTGGCACTGTTTAGTTTAAATTTAAATGTTTTAATTCAAAGGGTCAGACTCGGGGCCAGAGACGTCTTCACTTGTTTCATTGATTTTGAGAAAGCCTTCGATAGAGTTAACCATGATAAGCTAATCCAAATTCTAAATCAGTCAGGACTTGAGAAAAGAGATATCTGTATTATAGCTAAATTGTATTGGCAGCAAACAGCGTGTGTTCGAGTGGATGATGGGTCGTCGACGGAATTTTCCGTGAAGCAGGGTGTCAGACCCTGTTCTGGAACCCTCGGAATTTCGCAATTTTCTTTTTTTTCACTAGAATGGGGGTGTCGTATAGAGTATAGTTTAAGAGAAAAAATTTTGCGGATCCCCTATATTTGAGCCGAAAAAAAGCCCCAAAAGTTCGAGTTTTGAGGTTAAATTGGGTATGCCTTGTGTTAGTTTGGGTTAGCACTTGGTTAGTTTCCTTTTCTCAAGCCCCCGGAGCGAGCGAAGCGCATGGCCTTCCATGCGCGAAGTGAAATATGAGTAGAATGATAAAAAATTACTAAATGAAATATGCACAAATGAAGTGCAACCAGTTGCCAAAATTTCCTTATTGTCACGTTCAATTTCATTATTTTTACGTTCCACCCGGGAAAGTAGTACAGGAAGTTCGCGGTTCTACGGCAACTAACCTGAAAACTTCGGGGGCTTTTTTCGGCTCAAATGTGGGGGATCCGCAATTTTTTTTCCCTTAAACGGCAAGGTTGAGGTGCTAGCGACCAACAAAGATATGTACAATAACCCTTTTTTGCCATCAAACTGATGTATTTTTTAACGTTTTCGAACTTCTCTTGAATTTTTTTCGAACTTTACTGATTTCTAGTTATACTAAACTATTTTAATGGTTTACTCTTCTGGAATCGGTTATAATTACCTACTTATCCATTTCTTTATGTGCGCAACAATTGCCATTCAAGAGGGCGCCGAATCCGTGTTTTTTATCGGTTTTACCCACTTTTGGGTAAAAATTGGGCCCGGGTAGGCCTGCGACGGGCTTTTTCATGTCAGCGCCAAAATTCCTTCTCCTCCTGTGCCCTTTCACTTTGTAAGCTCATGAGCCGCCACTGCCTATAAATCGTTTGTTTTTTACATTTTACCTCAAAAGTATATTTTCCCGACATTTTCGAAACAAAGGAGCATTTAGAGTTTTTCTCCTAGAAATTGCCTATCAAATTGTGGTCAAAAAGAATGTGTGCAGAAAATTTTATCAAAATTAGGTAATTTTTTCGGCAGTTATATTTTGAAAATAGCACATTGACGTAATAACTCGGAGACGCAAAAATCGGCAGCGACGGACGGCCCCCCAACTGTTGCCTAATATCGTGCCAAATCTCAAATGTCCACTTCCACTCGCAGCCGTTTTCGAGAAAAATAAAGTTGACGCCTAATTTACCCGAATGAGCAATAGCCGAGCATCACGGCACACGTGGTGGCTTAGTTTCATTCAATACTCAGGGAAAAGTGTACTGCACGCGCCTAAAAAACATTACAGAATGTTTTCTGATTCCGATGATTATTTATCTCCTTCTCTCGAGCCGATTTTACTTGAATGAGCGTGACGCGTGATGGTTAAATCTCAGGAAAAACTGTGCTGAACACTCCTAAAGAGTTTTCACTTCAAAACCAAAATAAAAATTCCAGAGATTATTATTTAAAACAATAACAATTTGATGGTAACACGAAGACAAATCGTCGAAAATTAAACAGTGGAGAAAAATTAAGAGGAAATTGTTAATTTCGGTTTGTCTTATTTCGCAAATAATGACGACAAAATATAAAAACAGCATTGAAAATTGGGAATTTTCGAATATCTATAAAAGAAGTATATTTAAATTAGGAAAACTATAAAATATCCTGTATTGGCTAAACTTGACTTCTTTAAAACATTTTTTTTTAATTATTATGTCTGGTTTGTGAAAAATATATTATTTTGGGATTGAATTATTGAATCATGAGATTAAATTATTTGAATATCAGTTTATTGAAATTGCAATTAAAATACTTTTATAAGTAAAACGGATGAATAAGCACCAAAAGAGATAGGACAGCAGCTGAGTGAAAAAATGTTAAATATGAAAGTTTTGAATTAGTTTGAGTTACTTTGCTGATCTAATTTTGTTGCTCGATTATTCTTTTTGCCACCAAAATATTTTGGAGATCCATTAAATACAAGCGTGTTAATTTATTATAATCTTAATTTTTTTTCTGAGCTTTCTGTGTTTGTTTCAAAATTATTTTGCATGTATCGAATCAATGGTTGTGTTTTATACTTCCCCAATTTTTCGATAATGAAAATTCGTATATACAAAATTTATAAAGCTTCAAGTTTTGGATTAGTTTGAGTTATTTTGCTGATGTAATTTTGCTTCTCGATTATTGCCACCAAAATATTGAATATTTTGCTGATCCATTAAATACAAGCTTATTGTTTTATTATGATTCCCATTTTTTCTGAGCTTTCTATGTTTGTTTCAATATTATTTTGCATGTATAGAGTGAATAGTTGTATTTTCGCCTTCCACAATTCTTGAAAATCGAAAATTCGTATATACAAAATTTATAGAGCTTTAATCTAAATTATTGAAGGGTAAATAATTTTAATCTAGAGGAAAATGTGACGAAATATTGCTGAGATTTGTTAGTATTAGTCAATTGCAAGATTGCATCAACACATTGTGGAACGTATGAAAAATCCTGCATTGGCTAAACCTGAATACTTAAAACGTTTTTTTCTTGTAAAAATGTTTTTTTTTTTGAGGTGTGTGAAAATATTAAGATGATTTGGTTGATGCGTGAATTTCTTTTTAAAATTTGGCATTTGGCAAATTTTAAGTAATGCTGCCTCATAACATTTTACTGTAAAATTAATATCATTGCTATTCATCGCTTTAAGGATCATTATTTTGTTCAGCATTTAATTGCGCAACCTTGACCTCAATTTAACAAACTTCGAATCTCTTACCGTTTCCGATAGGCATACCCTTGGGCATACCAAAGCTGGAACATCGAATTTGTAACAACCTGTATATAACCTGTAAGCGCAAATAATATTAGAATTACATATTAATGTTGCTTACCTGGGAATTAAATCCTAAGAAAGACAGCTTCCTCAAGTTATTTTTATCTGCAGTATTCATTTTTAGGACCAATGCACGATACCAGCACACATAAAGTTAATACGAAAAGTGAATTTCGTCAAAAAAGCTTTCGTCAACGTATACAATGTTCTTCTAAAACTCACGAGCACAAGAAGAATAATTAAAGTAATATACAATTTAAGAGATTAAAACACTAACAACTGCGATAACTACTATTTAAACTCGACGAAATATACACAAATGTCTCAAGAATAATATAAATATTACACTTATTTATATAATATAGCACTTTATACATATACAGTAATGCGAAAAAGTCCAAGTTCAGGACTCGCGTACACGAAAAAAAAAGTAAAAAGGATATGTACACTAAAAAACCCGAAACCAAAAAATAAAAAGTTTTACGGGGAAATGAAGTAAGCTTTTTTTCTAGGGGACCGACCTAGACGTGTAATAGCGAACAACACTTGAAAGAACATGGGGTACGTCAGCGCAGACGACTTATCGACGACGGTTCGACGAGTGCCAGCAGGGCGGTATGAAGGTTTACTTTTTGAACCCGTTTTCGGTTTTGGAGAAAGTCTTCAGGGTCTAAGCTGAAACAGAAAGAATATAAAAATCAGATTTTTTATGTAAAGTAACAGAGCGCACCAGAACAAACAATTGTGTTTGGTGCAAGATTCCTGTAAGAAAATCCTAAACAATATTGTTTCACCAAATGAAATATTATGTAATTAAATCAAATCTAAAACGCATAAACATAAAATATACAGCAGAAAAGTAACTTTTACCAGTCAACATAGAAACACGTTGCTTTTATGGACATATGTAATATAAGTTAAAATCTTATGACCGAAATGTTATATAGAAAAAGTAAGCAGTTAGTTATCACATTAAATTAATATGGAAAAAACAGCCATACTCAAAAAAGGGAAAAACATATTCTAAATCACTGAATCAATAATTTACTAAAATTTAATATGTAAAACAAAATAACTGGTTATTGTTTAATTTGTGTTACTTGCTGTATGAAAAACTTCAAATGCACTAAATGTTCGAAAAGCATTATTTTTTGAAACCTCTATTTACATCGCTTTATCTAACTTTTTAATTTCATATTCAAGTTGGAGCATCATGATTGGAAACAAGAAAATAACACATTTGAGAATAAAATCCGACGTACTATTTATTCTCCACTTTCAAATACTGGACTTTTACCGCTCTATGCTTATGCGATAAATTATATTGTGTCATTAATTTATTACAATAGGTATACTTAAATACATATCTCATAAAAAAATAATAAGTCAGACATGTGCTTGAAATACATTAGCTGGAAAAATACTACATAGAAATCCATTTACATAATTAATGCGATAATATTAATGAGACCCGACAAATAGTTAACTCAAATGCGGGTGATTTAAATTCCTTTTGAAGTTGTACAGATAAACCCTACAGATTTGTTTAAATCATGCCTAATAAAAAATAATTAGCGTAACAATACTAAATGAAGCGCATAGGCTAAATGAAACCCTAAATTAACAAGCATTCATTTGTCAATACATAAAATTAATTATTGATTTATTCAGAACAAACAACTCATTAAGTATGTAGAAAAATCTAAACAAAACATGTTGATATTGCGGCGATGTTTGTTCTTGGTGGCCCACAATGTTATGGCGGCGCTGTTTAGTTATTCTGAAAGTTTCGCCAAATCAGATCACAAAATCGAATTTAATTTCAAAAGGCTATAGCATTATTTAAAACGAAAGTTATTTGGATGTATCGTAAACAACCCACATAGAAATGCGGCTTTCAGTTGTGGTACCTTTAAAGTATTTAACAGAACACGAACGAGAATTATCGATTTTAAACAGACAGTAACCGGCAGGAATTATATACAACAAAAAATTAAAATTTCGAAACATACTGTACCTTATAAGAAAGCTCAAGTGATATAAAAAATATTGATTCTAATTAAATATATAAACCAAAAATGTAGGAAATAGAAGACAGCACAAAAATGCAAGCTAAAAAATATATACATTCAATAATTTTATAGTCTTGCCTTTCTCTATTATTTCTTTTGCGGAGCGACAATAAACTTTTTCGGGAACATTATAAACATATTAATACAACTTTCTCCATTTGGCGCTCCGTGTATCGCTTAAAGGAGCTTCAGAAATGTTCTTCAAAGCACTGACTGGAAACAAATTTGTGTGACTGTATTTATGCTAAAAAAAAAACAATTTTTTTCAAAAGTTTTTTTTCTAACAAATGATCTTAATCCATTTACTTGCAAGTAGGCTCATACAATCTTAATCATTAATCATAGAAGACCAAAAGTTACTGATGACGTTAAAAGGTGAAACGTAGCATTAACAATTTGAAACTGATATTTTGTCAAAGGAACAATTCAAACTGAAAATAAAAACTATGGGTCACTTTATAGTGCTTTTAACTTTGCAAAACTTAGTCGGCTTTTCATACGTCAAATACCAAGTTCACGACATAAAACGCCAGATTAAAATAACAATTCAAATAGTTATTTTC
>MU181995.1:734360-761545 GCA_016904865.1 Pissodes strobi
TGGTATGGACGAAGCTGGCGTTCTTTTAATGTTCTATGAACTACATGCTTGAAGACTCCTACCTCTAAACCTAAGCCTCTGGTGCTGGTGAAGATACTAAATTTAGTATCTTCAGCGATTCTTTCCAAAGTTTGTTCCTTAGTCTCAAGAGTCCTTATCGCACGTTGACGTCCATAATGGACAGTTCCAGGAGCGAAACTGAACGGCTTATTATAAAAACATGACAAACCATGCTTTGTTGAAAAATAAACTGTTTACTGTGTAGTAATCAGCAGTATAACAAGCCACATAGTTAAGGGTTTGGGCTGTCTCCAAAGCAGGGCGCCACTAACACGACTAGCACCGTACTGCGGTTTAGAAATTTTACACAGAGTTGCCTACTACGTGACAAGCGACATAAATGCCTATTGGCTCCGCCACGATTAAAGATAATAAAATGAACTGTGAAGAAAGTGGCCTTTCTAGTGACGAAAATTGTGAGTCATGTGATGAGAGTGTGGCTGATATGGATTACCAGCCAGGTGATGATGGACAAAATTTGATTTACAGTTTTTTAAGTTTTTGTTTGCATTTTTGTGGCATGTCATGTTCTTGAAAAAATTCTTTCTGTGTTTTTCTGTGGTTTGTCATCTTATTGCGATTTATTTTCAGAAATGTTGTCCAGTGAATCGGAGGATGGAGTCATGTCAGTTCTATCATACACAACACCAAGGCTGCTCCTATTACTTCTGAAAAACTCCTAAGACTCGTTGGAGGCAAAGAAGAGAGAGTAGCTATGAGAGAGTGGAACGAAAGAAGACGTAATCTAGGGTAAGAATAAACAAGCATAAAAATAAATTTATAATCGTATAAAAGAATGTGAGCTGGGACCACCCTGTGACTGCAAGAAAAAGTGCAGAGAAAAGTTGAGTAACACGCATGAAATGCTGCATCCATGTACGTAGCAAGAAGAGGTCTAACAAGAATAACCAGAAGCGACAGGAGTCTAATAGAACAACCACTGTTAATTATACAGTGAATGTTAAAGGGCAAGATGTCAAAATATGCAAAGTCGAGTTTATGAGGGTCCATGGGTTGCAAAACTCTCGAGGTAGGGTCAACCGCACTCTAAAAATGAAAGCGCAGGGATATGTTATTCCAGAAACAGTTAAACGGGGCAAGCACAAAAAAAGTTACAGATGAATAGAGACAATATATCAGAGGTCATATTGACTTGATACCAAAATATCAAAGCCATTACAGCAGAGCGGATAATCCAGAAAAGACCTTTCTCAACTATGACATGACCATTGATGAGCTCTATAAGAAGTACATTCCATGGTGTGAGGAAACACACATTGTGCCTGTGAAACAAATCTTATATCGTAAATTTTTTTGTTCCGAATATAACATAGGGTTCAAACTTCCCAAATCTGATACATGCAAAAAATGTGATCAAACCAATATCAAAATAGGGAGTGCTGTACAAACCAATGATGGTCAACGGCGCATATTGTCCACTACATTGGATCTGCATAAATCCAGAGCTAAAGCGATGCAAGAGTTGCTCAAATCAGAAACGGAATACTCTCAGATTGCTACTAATAACAGATGTGTGATCTCTTTCGATCTACAGCAAGCAATGCCCATTCCAAAATTAGCAACTGGGCCTGCATTCTACTGCAGGAATATTTGGCTACACAATCTTGGCGTTCATGACTGTACTGTTGGGCAAGGGTACATGTACTTATGTACCGAAGATAAAGCTAAGCGGGGAGCAGACGAACTTGCTTCTGTTGTGTTGTTAAAATTTTTCAATATAAAACTGATGTGGAAAATCTTGTAATTTTTACAGATAATTGTCCTGGGCAGAATAAGAACTGGCAAACGATAGCATTCTGGTTGCAACTGGTCAAGGAGAAAAGGTTCAAATCAATGACACATCACTTTTTAATCAGAGGCCATACTCATTTGCCGTCAGACAGGGATTTTGCCCTTATTAAAAAGGCACAGCAGATATGCGCCGATAATTTACTCGCCCGAAGGCTGGTATGAAGTCATTGAAATGGCTAATAGCTGTATTCACAATGATGGAGCAGGATGATTTCTTTACTTTTGAGCCACTTCTAACAAATACCAAGAAGAGTGGCCAAACCGTCAGTGGAGAAAATTTGGACTTCTCAGGTTCATCTCAATTCAGAGCTGAAAACACAAAATCAGTCTTTGTCAAACTCACAGTTAACGGAGATTTCAAAGAAGTGAACATTGCCAAAAAATTAAGACCTGTTTCCACATCTTTAAGTGGACTAAATAAGAAGTACAATGAACTAGTGAAACTTGCGGTGAAAAAAATTCAGAACGTCAAGTCCTTACTACCCTATATTCCACCTGTTCATCATCCGTTCTTTAACAGTCGTTCTACCGCCGATGCAGAGAGCGAAATGAACAATGTAGAACTTTTTGACTAAAAAAATGTTGTTTAGCAAAATTTACATGCTGTTGTCTTTGTTCGGTAAAGAATCGACAGAAGCCCAATCGTTGATCGAGATCCGGAGGCAAAAGGCCCTATACCTTTTGGATATGGTATGGACGAAGCTGCTATTCTTTTAATGTTCTATGAACTACATGCTTGATACTCCTACGTCTAAACCTAAGCCTCTGGTGCTAAATTGAGTATCTTCATCGATTCTTTCCAAAGCTTGTTCCTTAATATGAAGAGTTCTTATCGCACGTTGGTGCACATAATGGACAGTCAAACTGCCGGTTTCGCGAAGGCGTCTCTCAATAGCAGCGAATGTTTGATGGGTCGGTATGCGCCGATTTGGAAATTTTTCCTTGTATACCTCAACACTTTCGCGCCCATTTTCTTCGCTATACCCAAAAACTAATAACATATCAGTCATTTCCGCAGAACTGTATCCTTCAGCCATTTTGACAGACAATAATTGAAACAATTTAAAATTTTACTAACAAGGTTCAAGCACCTTATTTTTCTCGCATTGGCAAACTCTCATTACTGTAAACCCAATAAAATAAATTTTTTTCTACCGAAAATATTACTGATAGCGAAAAATCGCAAAATACAAAAAATGTCAAATAGTCTGTCCGCAGAAAAAATCTAGAGCGGCTCATCAAAGAGGTAAAAAATATGACATTTTTTGTATGTGACAATGTTAGGACATTCATGTACACACAAAAAAGTATATACAAAAAAAATCGATTTTGCTTTGCTAATTCACTGACCAAATTTCATCCTTCAATTATTATTCAAAATAATTTGAATATTCCGGTGCGGCATCGAACACTAAAAACCAAAAAATCTCGAAAACGACTTATTTTAGCGGATTTAAACAAGAGTTCCAATTTTGCCTAAGACTGTTCAGAAAATTATTCCGTTAACAAAAAAAGTACAAAAACTACACTGAGAAAAAGTTTGGCAATTTTAAACCATCAGAAGTGCAGTGTGAAGCGCTCTCTAGCAGCCACAGTGAAAAGGTTTCCATATTCGGGTTTCCGTGCCGGGGTATCATTTTTTAAAGTAATACGTTTATAAATTTTAAAAAATTCGATTTTTATTTTTTATATTTAGCACGCTGTATCTTGGAAACGGAGCATTCGGACTAAGGTAAGTTTCTTTAAATCAGCAAATTTTGGCCTTAATATGTGGTAAGATTTTGTACAGACCTTTTCGAGAAATCCTGTATAATATTACTTAAAACTGAAAAGTGTATTAAAATATATGATCAATCACTTTTTGATGTGGTATCAGATTAACAATTTTATTTTAAATGGTGAACTGATTGTTGGTTTAATTTGTTTCATTTTAATTGCGTTAAAATGATAATGGTATAATTGGAACAGTCTTAAACTTGCCCCAAATCCTGAGCGTAACAGTTCCAATGATATATTTTTTATTTCTGTAGAATATTTCCCTTTATATTTTATATGTCTTTATTTAAATTCCATTTGTGTGGGAAATTTTTTGTACGAATTTCTTCAACCTGACGGCTGCAAGTTCACCATTATTATAAGTGATAACGACTTAAAACAAGGTTCATATTTTTATTTTAAAAAGAAAATAGTACATCTTAACATATTTATAAGAGAAACAATTCAATCCGACAAGTATTTTCTAATAATAATACTAGGGATAATTAGTACACTGCTTTTAGATGTTTCAAAATAATTTAATGAGATATTTTTCTTTACATATGTTTCGGCTTGATGAGGCCTTTATCAAGAGTAGTTGTATACTAAAATCTAAATTGTTATACCCTACTAAACCGACTGACGGTATTTTGTTTTTATTGCACTGTCAATTATGTCAAAAAGCAAAATGCTGAACCATTTGGAGTACCTAGAAATCCAAAAATCACAAAAAAAAACAGACGTTTTAAATATGAACGACCAACTGAGGTCAGTTGGTCGTTCGTATTTAAAACGTCTGATTTTTGTGACTTTTGAATTTCTAGGTATTTCAAAAGGTTCAGCATTTTGCTTTTTGTTTCCATGTGTAAAAGTTTGACATTATTCGTATCTATAAAATGGTTATTTTCTATACAATGTTTTGCTAAGCCAGAGTTTATAATATCATGTAAAATCGGTTTTTTGTGTTCTTTAATCCTAATATTTAAGTTTCGACCAGTTTGTCCTACGTATACAGCTTCACAGTTCACCCAATTTATTTTGTAAACACCAGATTTAGATTGCTTGTCAATTTTGTCTTTATTGTTTATTAGTCTTCTCCCTAGATTATTCTTATTAACCTGAATTGTTTTACATCCAAATTTATTTAATTTTTTTGAAACTTTATCTGTAATTTTCGAAATATAATTGATACATTTAAACGGCTCCTTTTCTAATTCTAATGTAGAGTGATAAAATTGTTTAGTTAAAATGTTCTTCTGTTCTTTCTTTATTAATTTGTCAATCAAAGCGATCTTATAACCGTTATTAATTGCAATATGTTTGATAGTGGGATACTTCTTTTTGTAAACTCGCCGAGTCTAGGGAAAAGCTGAAAAGTCTATGGATGAGACTATGAAAAGCAGAAAGTTTTACTTGCCAAGGTTGGTTAGAGTCTTTGGAAAATATATACTTCTATAGGAAACCACCAACAACAGATGCAATAATATCAACTACTCTTGATAAAGGCCTCATCAAGCCGAAACATAATATGTAGAGAAAAATATCTCATTAAATTATTTTGAAACATCTAAAAGCAGTGTACTAATTATCCCTAGTATTATTATTCAACGATGTTTCACAAGGATCCTACCGCAGAAATTATTCAAAGTATTTTCTAGTAATTTCCAAGTTTAGGTAATTTTGTTAACATTTATTAACATTGCCTGAATATAAACGTAAAACAGTCAAAAAAGCAAAAGTTTTGTGAAAAATAATTAGAAATATTTATTGCATCAATACAAAGAAAAAATATAAGATAATATATAATTTTCAGAACATATTTTGATATTTTCTATCGGTGTGTCATTTAATTACATATAGTTTTTCTCGTGTATATATCTGAGATCTAATGTATTGCTTGATGTCGGCAATAACAACTTTAATTGTGTATCATAAACATTATTTTACCATCTTTCATCCTAAGATTGATTTTTATTATCTAATTATTATTGTTGATTATCAAAGTTTATTATCAATTAAAAAACCAGCGCAATCTGTGTCAATTTCTGAGGAACTGATTTATTAGACGAATTAAAGTTCGAGGTTGTTGATTTAATTTCAGATTAATAATAATAAAAAAATAGGCACATTCCTAGATCGGCTAGTGTGAATTATGTAGGTAGACTCAAAGCCTAACTTCTTGCGTGCAAGAATAAATACAAACAATGACCAATGCAAATTGTTTCTCTGTCCTAAATTTAAAAAAATGTCTATTTTAACCGAATCACTTTCTATACGACGCGCGCGACTCGCGACAAGCGAACAATTCTTTGGCTAACATAATCGGATGCACTATTGCTTTTTTTCGGCACTTTCCATTCCACTAATAGGGGCGTATCTAGGATTTATCTGAGGGGTGGGGGGCGGCACTAAGAAAAAAAAAACCAGAATCAAGCAACTCAATTATTATATTTAACATTTTAGTTCAGGGGGGGGGGGGCGAAACTCCCTGCGCCCCCCCCTCTAAATCCGCCACTGTCCACTAAACTCACTAATCACCTCCTTAACGGAAGCTAGTGCAATATCCCGCTGGATAACTTCGGTGGAGTAGGGAACATTGACGATGGCACGCAAGGCTTTACTCTGAAACTTCTTAAGTATGGCAATGTTAGAGTTGCTGGCGGAACCCCAAAGCTGTATTCCGTATCTCCATACTGGTTTCAAAAAAGATCTATATAGTTGAATTTTGTTATCCAGATAGCAGTACCTTTCGACCAATGATCCAATATACTAAAAACTATGTCTTTACCATATAAATTATGTCTAGGTGCACGCCTAAATATTTGGCATCCTTGTTTAGTAGAAATTGACGAGTATTAATTTTCATGAGCGAGTATATTTCCCTGCGTACTGTAAATGTCACATTTTTTAACCAGTTTTCGCTCTTATTAAGATTCAACTAAAGGATTCTGGCAGCCGATGTTAGATCTGTGTGAGAAGCGAGTACAGCTGTGTCATCGGCAAATGTCGCAATAGTGGTAATACATGTTGTTTGCAGGTCTGCGGTGTAGGAGAGGTACGATAGATGTAGATTGAAGCATTGATTCTTTTGTTTTACAAGAAAATGTTTGTCAGAGGGGTACAATTGTATAGGTTGAAGATGATAGTGCGTGTAAGATCAAGGGATTGCGATATTTGCGGAAAGGCAACTCGATCAATATATTTTTGCTTCCAATGTCTGGCATCATTTCAATGGTTTCATGTTTATTGCGGAATTCTAGTTGATGATTTGTGATTAGGTTACCTCTAGCTATAATTAAATTCAGTTCTTCCTTCCCAAGAAACATTTAAATGCAAATTAATTTAATGAGAGCTTTAAAACAGTTTTAAGGAGGCTCTACCTAAAAGTGGTGTTTTATTGATGTTTCGCTTACAGCCAAATACACTAAAAGATCAATTTGCCTTAAACGTGTACAGGGTGGCTGGAATTCGAGTCTAAGTATGGGGAACTTGAAAAACGTAAGAGATGCAGTGTCGGTCAAATTAGGACAAAATTGCACATTTATATAGGTGCCTAACTATATGCCGATGCCGTTTAGAAAGTCTTAAATTCCGAATGTTGCCGGAGATATCCAATAGTGGTATCCAGTCTGGAATCCGACATCAGAGGTATTTGGGCAAGTACATTTCAGAGAGATGTACTAAAAATGCGTAGTAAAGTAAGAAAATTCATTGATTATTTAAAAAAAAATGTTTTTAAATTTATAATCAAAATTTCGATGGGTGTGTTTTTCCATCTAAGTACCCATCTAAGTATATCACGTAGTATTATTATGAATGATTCTGTGTTGAATACATTTTTTTGTTGGTTAAAAGTTGAAAATATTTCATCTTTGCACTAAGCAACTTGTATGCGTAGTAGGTCAAGACCATGTTCCCATAAAAATTAAACGAACCTGTTTATTAATTTTCCACTTAACACAAAAACAAAATAAATATTTTTTTATATATAGAACATAAAAATCTCAAAAGTAATTTAAACTATTGGAAATTACGCCAAAGCAAAATAAACAATTATTAAAAGAAAATAAAAAAATATTCATATTAATAACGCCAATATCAGCTGAAAACCGATCAAAAAATTAAAGTTAGTATTTAAAAAACGAATGTTGATGACCCTTTGAAGATGAAACGTCGAACTCAAAACTGGATACCACCACTGGATAGAGCGGAATGAAAAAAGGCAATTAAATTTCAAATTAGTTTTTATGTAAGCCCAGGAAAAAATAAAGCGATTTCCGTTTTTTCCGGATATTTCCGGAAATACTCAGAATTTTAAAACTTTAAAAACGGCATATTGTTAGGTATCTAAATGCGCAATTTTGCCCTAACTTGACCGACATTGTATCTCTTATGGTTTTCGAGATCCCCATATGTAGACTCGAATTCGAGTAGGTGCTTTAATTATATCATTAAAGTACATTTACAAAGCCAATTCATAAAACCTTTTAACTAAGTTAGCTTTAAGGAAGCTGTAATAAAGTAATTAAATGTCGCTCTTAAAATTAGTTGCTCCTAAGATCCATTTTTAATCATCATAAGTTTAAGAGCGAAGCGGTTTTAAGACATTAAGCCTTTAAGAACATCTAGAGAAAACATCTATAAAGCTTTCTTAAAACAATAAAGGCTTTCTTTAGAAAATAAGCTAAAAATTCTCAAATATCCAATCTATAAATAAAAATGTTGGCATTATTTAAAATCAATTCTACATGTAGCAATAAAGCGTCATAACTTAAAAAATGTCCATTTTAAGAGACGAAATATACAAAGACATTTGAATAATAAAAATGTACCAGAAAACCTTTGCAAAACAAAAACTATTGTGCTTCTTAGTAATGCCTATTTAGATGAATCGACTACAAAAATGAAGCATCATCAACCAGTATACTATGAAGTGAAAATTTTATGTTTCGAAATTTTAGTGGTAATACAGAAAAAATTTAAATACGAATACGTTCTTCTTTTATCATGAAAAAAATTAGACTTTAACTAGGATAGTCTTACAGCTAAAATACTTCATGACTGCAAGCTTTATGAAGATCATTGACAGAAATATATTAAACCTAATTGTTTTTATACTACCTGATAAATATATACTAAGTTTTAACCGGATTTCAGCCATCTTGTGTAGGAAGAAAAACACAGCCATATCTGAAAACTTGTAGTTTGAGGTATAGTGCGCCAAGCGAGTGAACCTTAACAACGACTGAAGGGGGTAGAGGACTAGCACGTAAAAAATCTTGCCTTCCCATAGACGCACGAGGTTATTCTTTCCATATTATTATTGATAATATTGATTAGTTTAAGACGTTAAAATTAATTACAGTTTTTTTTTATATTACAGTCTTATAGTACAAAATATGTCATATAATAATATCTCATTTTTATAATAAGGATAGTATTCTATGATATTATTTGTTGTATGTATTACATAAATATGTTGTAGTAATAAGTAGAGTTCGTTTCCCGAAGGTTTTGTATTTACGTCATTGATGACGTCGCTTAATTTGGAAAAAAAACGGTTTATCGTAGCTAATTCATATAAATTCTCTAGCATTCAATTTTTGTATTAAAAGTTAGGAAATATTGAAGCAAGCATGTTCCAAAACGCTCTTTATAGAACGTTCGGAATTGTTTTGTAATAAAAATTTTAATTTAGAGAGTTCAGTTAAGAGAGTTATCCGAAATATATAAAAATTAGTTAACCGCGTATAATAATCACCAAATGCAAGAAAAATATAAGAAAGGATAAAAATCTTCAAAAGATATCATCAAATTAAGGGTCTGATGATATATAGGTTGTGTCGATTTTGCAAATTTTCTTTTTTTTTTTCGCTAGAAAAGAGGTGTTCTATAGAGTAGCTTAAGCCAAAAAAATCGGAGGATTCGCCACATTTGAGCCGAAAAAATACCCGCATTTTGAGCCTAAATTTCCCTAGAAGGGCAAACTTCCACTACGATTTTCCCAGGTGTAACGTAAAAATATTGAAATAGTAACGTGAAAATAATGAAATTTTAGTAACCGACACAGGGGGCCTGGCACAGTGTTTCCAAAAGTTGCACATTTTCTTATGGGGAATAACAGTGTTGTTTACTATTTAAGTATATTTAATATTCCACTTCACGCATGACCCTCCGCTCGCTTCGGGGGCGCAACCAAACAAAACTAACCCAAGGCATGCCGGAAATAAAAAAAAATTGAAATTTGTCAGTCGAAAATGCAAATATTTTTTAGTTTGTTTTTCCTCATTTGGAAATGTCTTCGGTTAGTTTGGGTTAGGTTTGTTTGGTTACGCCCCCGGAGCGAGCGGAGGGCCATGTATGAAGTGAAATATTTGACGAATATATACATACAAAGGAATAGTGTAATCGAATGAGTGTCTCTTTTATTCCGATGCACATTGAACAATCATCCAAGCAGCCACGTTTTCCATACGGCGGGCAATGATATCATTATGACAGGATCGACCATCCCTTCATCTTCATTCAATCGGACTACTGGGGGGTCTCGGTCAACAGCAATATGTCCTGACATGACCACGTTGCTAACGTCGCAAAATCAGCCTCCCAGAAGCTTGGTACGCTATTTCGCAACAAAAAATGTATACACCGCAGCAGTTGCTCTTGCTTTACAAAGCGCAAATAAGACCGTGCTTAGAATATTGCTCACACATCTGGGGTGCCACGCCAGAGCACACTCTAAAGCTACTGGATTCCGTTCAGAAGAGAGTTGTGCGTCTCGTCGGTGACCCGGAGTTGACCCGGAATCTGCATAGTCTGAAACACCGCAAACATGTGACCGAGAAATCCCTGGTTTACAGATACTTACGGCAGATGTTCCCAGGATTTGGCCCGCCTTATCCCGCCCCTGACAGCGCCTGTCAGACAGTCACGATAGACGGCAAGAGCGCAGCGGTTCGTCGTACAACGGAAAACACCTAGAACATCGCTTTACAAGAACTCTTTTGTCTGGCGCACTGCATCACTGTGGAACTCACTCCCAGGACGCATATTCGGATGTAACAAGCAAGATGTCCATTGGACTATGCCGAACGGTTCTTCATATGTGACGTGCACGATAGCATTTAGTCGGATGTCGTGACTGTTACGTAGAATCAACAAATAAGTCTTCAATTATTTAAACACTTCATGCATGGCCCTCCGTTCGCTTCGCTCCCTATACGGGGCTCAACAAATAGAAACTAACCAGGTGCTAACCAAAACTAATCCAAAATTTTTATTTTATTTTTTTTATTTTGGGTTAGTTTTGGTTAGCACTTGGTTAGTTTCTGTTTGTTGAGCCTCCGTAGCGAGCTAAGCGAGCGGAGGGCCATGCATGAAGTGTTAAAATAATTGAAGACTTATTTGTTGATTCTATGTAACAGTCACGACATCTGACTAAATGCTATCGTGCACGTCACATATGAAGAAACGATCGGCATAGCCGAATGGACATCTTGCCTGTTACACTTGAATTTAAAATGAATTTTCGCTTCAAAATACATGACAAATTCGTCCGAAGCCTCGGCTATCGCCCTGAGAGGTTCGGAAATTTCGGATTTTTATACAATTGTGCGTTTTAAAATCGTTTTTAAACGGATTTTAGACGATAAAATAGTTATTTATGCAACAAGTGTGTAAAGTGAACCTTTTTTTATGAATGGGAATACTGATAAAAAAAATTAATTGAAATTGAATAAAAAAAAGGGTACTTTACACATGAGTAGCATACAAAATTTTTTCTACTACCGAAAAGTATATGAAAAAACAAAAATATTATTAAATTACTTTACGTACTAGTCCGTAAAAGAAATTATTTTACACACTAGTGCGTAAAATATATTATTTTAGGCATTGCCCTAAATGCCAAAAAATATGTCAGATTTACTTTACGCACTAGTGCGTAAAATAACTTATTTTACGCACTGCACATTAAAAAAGCCTATTTTACGAATCTAGCGAAGAGTGCGTAAAGTTAGTACTTTACGCACGCTAGTAGAAAAAGCATATTTTAAATTAAACGAACTGTAAAAAGTATTATTCAGATGCCCTGGCGTTTAAAACAATATTAAGTCATGACCCTCTTCTAAAATTTGCAAAACTTGGTTATTGACTTTCCCAAATCAAAGGATGCCGCCGCAAGATGACTAGCTGGTAGTGAATAAGCTGCGCTTATAGCGCACCATTTTTCTAATGAATTTTGCTAACGAAACTACAGTAAACGTCTGGCAACAGTGTGCCTTCTTAAAAATCTTTGTTTTGGCTATTGTGACAGTTGACAGTAAAAAGGAGGATGGATATTTACATGTAAAATTTAATTTTGTTTAATGGGGCAATGGCTATGAGTCGCTTTAAATTAGGACCGGAACAAAACGAAGGTCTCTCGTTCGACGCAAATGTATCCTAGTTAATATTTTCACCCGACAACTGATTTTCAGATGTGTTTTGTCTATATTTCTAGTGCTTTTGTGAAGTGATGCTGAAAATTTGTGTCAAAACTCCGCATTTTTTCGGTTCAAATGTAGCGGATCTTCCGACTTTTTTGGCTTAAACTACTATATAAGACACCCCCTTTCTAGTGAAAAAAGAGAATTTGCAAAATCGACAAAACCTATCAGACCCTACAAACCAAATAATATAAATAACCACACAGTTCGGCATCGGCAATTTCCACGCCAATGGCTAAAGCAAGTGGCTGCCGAAATTTTAAAATATGTAAAAAAAATTAGGTGTTGGTCTAGGGTCAAAGTGTATTTAATATATCCTGCGACCAATCACAAAACTGCCTCCCCGCTAAAAATCAAGTAAAAGTCGCACTGTTGCCTATTGTCGCGTATTTTAAATAGCTTGAAGGCGAATAAAATATAAACATTATAAATATTATAGTATACTTATTCCGTATTTCCCTGTGTAAATAAAATAGTAAATAATAGAAGACAGTAGTATTAAGGAAAATAACAAAATTAAGTATTCAAGTAGGAAATTTAAATATGTAAATTCACTATAGGAAACTAGACAGAAAATAAATTAGGATTATTGGGAAAAAATGTGGCAGCATCTAAATATGCGAGGACATTTTTTGCCCGCATTCTTTCCGTCCAGGTTCTTTCATTTGACAAACAGTAGGTATTTACATTATATCAAATAATAATATTGGCTTAGTAAAAAAATTTAATTGTTCTGGTCTATTTTAGACTTGATTGAATTTAGACTCAAATTAAGAAATCCTCCTGTGAAGTCCAAACTATGATGGCGCTGAAACTTGGCGTACGAACTGGAGAAACAAAGTAAATCCCAGACTGTACCCTCTACTTGAAACTCCAAACCCTCATCTACCAAGGAAAACCTGGGTAGCACTCACTGGAATAAGGACAGGTCATGGCCGATTTGGAGCTTCGTTATATAAATGGAACATGAGACCCGACCGTGGGTGCGACTGTGGTGCTCAAGAACAAACCATTCATCATATTGTTAACGATTGCCCACTCAGAAAATTTACTGGCATCGATGACGACTTCTTTAGAGCGACACCACAGGCTATGGAATGGTTGCGAAACCTGAGTGTGGAATTATGATGCTCAATATCTATTTTTATATCATGTTATTTTTGTCTTTGCTTTTTGCTTGTCTTGATGTCATTGTTGAACTTTACATCTTTATTTTATTTTGTTTGTACTTTGTATTTTAATTATGTGTTATCTATATGTGTGTCATGCCATAAGCTAAATAATAAAATTATGCTTGTTCTTTAACATTTTAGATATCAACAGTGATTTGAATGATTTTATTGAAACATAAATTACATAATTATTAAAAAATCAATATTTTTGAGGTTCGGTAATTTTTGGCTATATTTCAGCCACTTTTAATGGAAAAAAAATAATTTCTAAATAATATCTAATCTGGATGCCTTTGCTAAAAGTTAAATTAACTAAGTTATTGAATTCTTCCAAAAAACATATTGAAGTGTAAATATATAGCACCTCTAAACCGCAGCAATTATGTACGTAATAACATCTAAACCAACCAGTACTGAAACCATATGGTATTATTCATATCATCTTGCCAAAGTCAGTTCAAAAACTTGTCAAAGTGTACGAGCTTTTTACTGCTGAATTGCATTTACACCACTTTTTTTAGATTTTCGTTCTTGCCAACGGGGGCAGATTTGTTCTTAGAAAAGTCGAACATTTTCCAGTTCTTTTAAGTTTTCAGTTTCGTTAGAGTCACTAAATTAGCACTTGTGCAATTTACGCCCTGGGGCCAGATCCAAACCGGTCTTATTCAACAAGCCTACACTGAGGTGGAGAAATAGATAACAATTTGTCTGATAAATGAGTTTATATTGTCATGATTTTCACCTGTGTTACTATTATAATTCAAAACTAACGACACATTATAGACAAAATCATTTTTATTTTCAGCATGAACTAAAGCATATTATTACTGATTTTACTAGACTGGACGAATTCTAATCCATCATCCACATTGTCAAGCTCTTATCTGATTACTTTTAATAAATGCTCAAACCTTCTAAGAAAGTTTGCTTGTTCTGCATTCTTGTTTAGAAATCCATAAATAAAGATCGTGCGACTAATTAAAAACCTTCTATATTTTCTCGTTTAAAACAAAAAATAATCATACAAGCTATTACTGATAAAACTACACGATGGCTACTGCAAGCAAAGACCGAGAACGGAGTTAGATTAAAATATTAAACATTGATGCAGGAAATGAGCAAGAACGTTCGTTCTTGGGAAATGAGATAGTATTATTTATCAGAAATGCAAGTTATTTTTAAAATGAAACAAAGAGTAGGAAGTATTTCCAAAATAAAATATAGCGATACTAATCTTGGACGGGTCTGAACGTCACAGCTGAAGTTTGGAATGTAGAAATATGCTGAATGCGTTTCTTTGGCACCTTCACCAGACATCAGCTAATATTCTAGAATATTTCCTCTCGCGTATTCTGCTAAATATTATACCAAATCCATGTATTAACTGATCCTGCCGAACAACGACACATATTGAGAACTATTTGGAAAAAGGTGTAAGGAGAAATCTAAAGTATATTATGCTCACTTTCACCCATAATTAACTTTGTTAATTTTTAAGCTACAAAACAAATAAGAAACAAAATTGTAGGGTTTTTAATGTAGTTTTTGCACACGTAAAGAAAAAAACAAAACATTTTATAGTATACAGGGTAGATCAAAAAGAAACATTTTTTTAAATCTAGCCCCATTTTTATTCAATTTTTCGATTCTATGTAAAATTATAAGGATTTTTAATGTAACACACTATATGCCTATTCCTAATACTTTAGGAGTTATTGACAGTTGAAGTCGCTATTTTTTAATTATAATAATAATTCTTCAATAATTTTTAAAACAGAACATACAACAGCACTACTCAAAGCAAAGAGGTCGAATTGAGGAGACTCAATATTTATACTTCAATGACTTCAAAAGCTAAACAAAAAGTTATATTCTTAGGTGGCGGTTGCCATAAGAAAAATATAAGAACAAACGGTTATTGACAACGTCAAATTTGGTGCTACTTTGAGTCTCCTAACACTACACATAAGTAGGCCATAAAAAAAGTTTGTTTACCACTGACAGTGACAGATTTAAATATATAAATTCAACTAATATTAGTTTAGTGCTTTGAAAATGCCTTATTCAAATGTAGAAAAAATAATTATTTTAGAAATATTTATAAAAGCAAACAATAATGTTAAATTGGTCCAAAGAGAGCTTAGAATTAACCCCAGGTTGCATACTCCAGACAGAAAATCTATTTTAAGAATTTATGAAAAGTTCCATCAAACATTAAGTCTGTGGAGAAAAAGAAGAACAGTTAAGGTAGATGAAAACAGCGAATTAAATATATTATTAAAAGTCGAAGAAAATCCGTCCATTTCTTTAAGAAAAGTATCGAAAGAACTAAAAGAAGAGCTTGCTGATTCAAAAAATACTTCCCTTGGAAAAATTTTAAAAACACCAAAAAAGACTGGATATAAAGCGTTCAAAGTTAGACCTACACCCAAATTAACACCGAGGCAGAGAGAAAAAGGCTGGAATTTTGCCAAACAATGTTGGAGAAGGTAAATTTAAACAACAATTATTTAAAAACTGTATTTTGGACAGTCCAATCGTCATTTTCAACCAGTGGCATGATCAATAGAAAAAATACTATAAAGGCAGTGGGCGACAGTAAATCCCCACTGTTACGGAAAATTTAAGTATCAATGCCGCCAAAACAGTTAATGTATGGTGTGCTATTTTGGCAAACAAAATAATAGGACCTCATTTTTTTTAACGAAACTTTAAAAGGAGACAATTATTTAAGTTTTCTGCAGGAAGAATTAGAGGACTATTT
The DNA here is from genome assembly GCA_016904865.1 of Pissodes strobi. Taxonomy (NCBI): domain Eukaryota; kingdom Metazoa; phylum Arthropoda; class Insecta; order Coleoptera; family Curculionidae; genus Pissodes; species Pissodes strobi. The sequence continues at coordinate 750,410 of MU181995.1, forward strand.
TGATGAGTTGCCGTTGGCGCAGGTGAAACACATTGTTTTTCAACAAGATGGAGCTCCACCACACAATATAATAGCCGTAAGGCATCACCTCGGAAATCACCTAAGTCAAAATGTTCACCAGTGGATTGGGAGAGAAGCACCAATAAAATCGCCGCCTAATAGTCGGGATTTAACGGTCATCTAAGGACCTTATCCGTGCCGAAATTCAAAATTTAAATCAGAATTATGCTCAATCGATTTTGGATGCGTTAGAAAGGCTGCTAAGAACCTACCTAAAATGTATTGAAGAAAATGGCGGACCGGTTGAGCAATTTACATTGTAAAATTATTTGTTAAATTAACATTAAAATATATATTTTGTTGATTGTTTTTTTTACAGTCTTAGGTTTATTTTGATTGTGTTCTTTAGTATCTAAAACGTGTAACAGCATTTTAACTAAAGGCAAAGCCTGTTTTTAATAATTGCTTTAAAATCCTATAACCATGAATTGTATTTAGTGGTTTTAAGTATTTTAAAAATTTGTCCATAAGACGTTTTTTTTGAATCATCAAGCTCTTCTTTAGTTCTTTCTCTAAAGAAATGTTACGATTTTCCTCGACTTTCAATAATATATTTAATTCACAGTTTTAATTGCCATTATGGGTGAACACCCACATTTATTTATCACAATCCTTATAACAAAAGTTACTTGTAAATTCTTCAACCGTTAAACAGCTCTGTTCAAAGGTTTGTATTGGCTCGGCTTTCTGTAGGCAATTTGTATAGATGCCATGATCCAGAACTAAGCTGTTAACAACACTGGATGAAACTGCCGGACTGAAAGGATATAAGCAGCCTACTTCCTAAGACCCTGCAACCTAAGCAGGTATGCAAACATAAGCAAGATAGCTCTCTATTAGAGCTGTGGGGATATCGATTAGACTATCTTACACATACCATGCCAATGGCATTGTAAAATCCTTGGGAGAGTTTGGGTTTAAAGCCATGGCTTATTTAGGGCATACACCTAACAGATTAAATACTGGTAAGGGCACAATGAAACCGAGCTCCAAGCTAAGTGATTTTATCACACCTCAATATAGCATAGGACCGAAGTTGAATACATGGGAACCTTCGTCGATTTTTAATCAGTGACCGATACCTGACTTGGAATCATATCCTTGAAATACGATTTGAAATGTTTATTTTTTGTGAATTCAGAATTTGTTCAGTTAAACACCGAATTTTTGGGTGGTGCCTTTATTGCAAACAAGAGAAAATATCAAGTTAGCTGAACGCTCTATTCTTAACATGTGCTCCTTATTGCAGTATTTATTTTAAATACTTAAAGTTTCAAAATTAGAGATAGTAACAAAAATCTATGATTGATATTAAGGATGCAAACCCGTTTACATACAATGGATTTTGTTATTTCTGAATGAAATCGATATGCCAGTAGCGTTTCTATAGGCAAGTTAATTAAATTAATAAAATACCAAACATTATTTTAACATGTGTTTATTATGGTAAATGAATAATATGAAACGGAATTTCTTGAATGTCAATATTTTGGCCCTAAAATGGTTTTTTTTGCAGCAAATCTTCACCTCGCAATTTCGGGTTGAAAAGAAGTGAAGTCTTTTAGTCTTCTCTTCTTAGTAGTCGGTGGTACTCTCGTCACTGGTATCCAGAGAAATAATTAGCGGCATTAACTTAATTCTGCGTATAATCTATTTTCTATAGGGCTTGTAGTATTGTAATAATGCTAACCTATATTAATTATCGTTTAGATGCACGCACAATTTTTTTTAAACCCGCTAGGCGCTGCGCTGCCTAAATGCACGGATCAACTCTGAATTTAATTTGATTATAAAAAATATGTTATTCACAATTTATTATACCTGTCATAGGGGTGGAAAATTTTCCGGATTTCCTAAATCAAAATTTCGGCATCTTAATGACTGACTTTGGCAGTAGAAACATGCACATTTCTAGAAATTTAATGTGATATCTGGCAACGTCGAATTGATATAAACTTCCTCAGCTAACATCATATCCCCTGCCGTGGATATTATAATTAAAGCCAGATGGAATATTTGAAAATAAGCCACTAAAGAACCTAGTTGTCTCTATTTTGAGCGAATGATTTTTTTTTAAATGTGGGCAGAAAAATTATAAATTTCAAGTGTAAGCCTATGACGCCCTGTCTTATTTTAGAATTCATCTTACATGAACCATCAAATTTTTGAAGTTGATTGATTGATCATGTGTATTGGTAACTAATAACGCAGTTGCGAGAAAAAAAAATAACGAAAAATTATCGGTTGGGACAATCTATTTAAAAAATGCTGTTTTGTGCTGTAATAAGTAAAGCTAGGCGAAAATATATTGCGTCTTATTGATAGCCAAAAAAAAAAAACAAAACAATCAATGTCGAACCCACTAAAGGCAAGCGTAACTTCTCTGCGCAAGGACCCCCGGTCTTAAGGAGGGGATACTAGAATCTTGAAACGTTTCTTAAATTATCCTAGATTATGTCATGCGGCATTGGAATAAAATATACACGCAAGCTAAGCCAAGCCCAATATTTTCAAAACCTCAAGGTTTAAAACTTATTAGCCAAATCAGGCATATAAATTACTCACTGACAACACTGACATTTGGAAGATTTTAGATATCATCAAATCTTATCTAAAGTATGTTGTTAGATTTCATAATCAGATTCTTTTAAGAAATCGTTAATCTAAGCTGAAACCTTCTGTCACAATAATTTATTATTTTTTCTTAATCAGATAATTTTATAAAAACTATTCGATGAAATTTAAGGGACGACCATTGTTAACTTAAAACAAACATATTTAATAAATGCAAAATACTAGGCTAGGAATAGTAGGCAGAAATATCGTATTTTTCTCCTTCCTGTATTGTAAACAACCCATTTTGACACTGTTTTGAAGGACGTAAGTGAGAATTACCAAAAAGGTATCGATTGCCCTTGACGACGGATTGTAAGTCAACTTACCACCCTTGGGTGGTAATGATTTATGCCACCCTGTATTGTTTAAACTACAAACATAGGAGATACCTTTAATTTTTTATTTCATCAACAACGTCAAGCTAACAATGATTTATAAAAATGGAGTAATATTAAGTGAAATGAATATTAATAGTACAATTATTACAATTATAAACATTATTTACAAAATTTGGATAAATGTTTTCTCGTTTTTCTCAATTTGTATGGAATGCTCTGACTCCATAAATTCTCCATCTCTAACCAAGTTTTCTGTTACTCTTGAAGTACTGCAGGAGACTTCTGGCTTCGTTATATTGTACAAAATTTTATTTGCAACTTCCTTTTTATTGTTGACGCTCTCGGCTACATAACTTTCCGCAATAGTTGCAGATTTCCATCCCCCATGTCGCTTGAGAGCTAAGACATCAACTCCAGTATTTGCTAATAAAGTGGCCGACGTTCTTCTAAGGGAGTGTCCAGTATACTGCTTAAAATTCTCAAAGTTCAGAAATTTAGCAATTTAACTTGGAATTGAAGAAATCGTGTTTTTCCCGACAGGCTGATTTAAGCACTTTCCATTTTGATATCGCATGAAGAAGCGAGGATTAAAATTCGTCTGTGAGATCTTATATCAATGTAATTTTGAACTATTTTGAAATAACAAACCTCATCGAAATTTTTAGTCACTGTAAATTTACGTGCCATTCCATTTTTGGAATCAAGAATAGTAACAATTATAACTGCATGCCTTAATTCAACATTGCCCATTTTCATTACACAGAGTTCATTAAATCCAGCAATTCCCATTATCATTACAACCTTCATCATTAAATAAATATCATCGGGGGCGTCAAACATGAACTTATTCACATTTTCCCTGTCAAACACATTGGATTTTTTAGGTTTATACCAGTCATTTCTTCTTTTTTAAAATGCTCGAAGTTAAAGATACTTGGCATATATGTTTTCCTCTATGAAAAGGGTGGACTTCAACATGGGATATTCACACCATAAGCTTGATGGAGACTTTAAACAGCAGATTTTTCGTGAAAGTAGGCCAAGAGCACGGTTTCTGAAACTACAGTAGCAGTCTTTGTTTGGCATCATTTCTTGAAGTATTGATACGTTGCTTCATACCTCGACTAGTAAATGTCACTTACATCCCTTATAGTATAAATAACTATTAGGATTCTGTATCTAAACAGAACTCAAATACGCTCACACAAAATGTCAGTTGGTCTTCTAGTACCTAATCAATATAATTAGAGATAGAAAATTAAAGTTCGAACATAAGAATATGTAAATCATTTGCGCAGAAGAAAGCCAGCAATGGTCATTTGAGGGTGGAAGGTAATGCTCAATCAATTAGGCATCTAATAATGTTTGGTTTGTCAAGAAGACACTGAAAATAAAACAAAACTCATTGATAACAAGCTTGCAACTGCTGCTTGCCTATTATAATTATGTAAAAAATAATATCAGGATAAAAAGATCCAAATTCGACACAGATTTCGAATGTAAATTAACGTATCATCCTCCACTGACCAGTGAGGTCAGCCAATTTAAAAATTTTGCTAAAACGACAAATGCAATATAAAAAGAGCAAGACTCCTCATTAGCAAGTTCTTAAAAGAATATTCAGAAAATGGTGTTTTTTTCTCTTAGTTTACCTGAAACGGAGATATTTTGAAGATTATTGACCAATTGAGAAAAGTATTAGCATAGATTTTTAAAATTAATTCAGTGTACCCATGTTATTATACTAATAGATTTTGTTTACGCATTTACATAGAACTTATGAACATATTAAGATTAGCCTCTTGGCTAGTGATGAGCTAGACTCTAGACTGGTCTTGGTTTTGCAGAAAAAGCAAGACCAAGACCAACACCAGCTCCTGGTCTGCAAAACCAAGACGAAGCAGTGCAAGACTTATGCAAGACCAAGACCTAGTATTCAAAGACTTACGCATGACCAAGACCGAGTATGCAAAAGTCTTGCGGTCTTTCGTTTTTTTTTCGCAGTCAACGATAATACGCATATTCTGATGTTACAAAGTGATAAATTCAAGCATCATGCTGGGTTCTTCACATACGAAAACGATAGTAATGTATTTGGGTTCTTGAAAACTATAAGAGATAAAAAATTGATTAAATGTAAAAGGTTGTAAGATATTTAATTGCAAGTTCAATTGTGCTTTGATAATAAATTTAGCTTAATGAATTTATAATTCATAATAACGAATTTCATAATGATTTTTTTTATCTTTTTTCATTTTCGACATAGTTTCAAAAAACAAAACAACAAAATCTATTAAAAACTGCTGATTTTATGCAATTTTTAAATTTTTGTTCGTACCTACTATATTTTTTTTGACAAAATATAGTACATAGTTCAACAGTCGTCCTTGTCCTACGATGTGTAATAAGGTTGTTGTTTTTTGATTGTTCTTTGTTGTTTGTAATGTTCATTGTATGTTTGTGTTTTTTATTTTTTGAATCAAAAGAAAAGTTTATTTTAAATACCTACTGATTATATAGGTACTTTTAGGATATTATATATTTGGCTGTTAAAGAACAGCCGAACCAAAACAGCTAGAGAGCTGGATGCGTTTTTTCCAATTTTTTCTAAAGGTTATTAAAATTTAGTATTTAGTTGTTTAAAGTTGAATAAGCCATCTAAAATATATCATATTATTGGTATTGTAGCCTACCCTATCCTATAACTTTAGAAAATATAAATAATTCCCAAACACTAAAAAACATCATCTAAATTCCCAATGTAAATCAAATTGGTGTTTAAAAGTAAAAGATTTTTCTCTCATTTTGTCCATAAAAACTAGTATATTTTGCATTATTTTTGCTTTTTGAACATTGTATAGTATATTCCGCATAGTATGCGTAGTGTACTATTTACCGCGTGCAAAAGAGTGAAGAGGTAAAATTGTTAACGAATTTGTCATTTGCTGAGAACCTAACGGCCCTGCTAAGAATCGGTTTTATAGAAGGACGTAAAATCCAGTGACTGAACTGACTGATATATATTTTGCAAACTTATGAAATTTCATCATAGAAAAATATTCTGAAAAAACTTGTCAAAATGAGAGAATAACTGCATCAGGCTATCAAGGTAGATAAATACTTACATTCCAACTCATTTAGAGGCAACCATGTTTAAAAAAATGATCTTGTGTTAACGCCCCAATTTATAACTGCGTAAATACACAGGGTATTTCAATATTACACGGACAAACTTAAACAGGTGATTCCTTAACTCAAAATGGTTTTTTTATATTTTTACTTGAAAAATTACCTGATTTACTTGCTAAAATTTGTCGCTGTGCATGGTCCTTAATACCGACAAACCAAAATTTTCATACTGACAAATACTGCCCCTTACTTTAAACCTTTATTTCCTTGAAATGACTTAATTTTTTTCTTTGTAAAATTTGCCTCCAGTAAAAATCTACCAAAAAAGTGCAAGACTTGCAAGAGTCTTGGAGCAAGACCAAAACCAAGACCAAGATTGGACCCTGCAAGACCAAGACCAAGACCACTTATTAGACTTGCTCATCACTATACTCTTGGCCTATATCATTTTAAAATTTCGCGTAATGTAATGCATCTTCAGAGATTTCCACCTAGTTTCGATTACTAATGCACATCTTCAGGGATTTAGATCAAAGCCCTGACGTCATCTATTAAGATTCGTTCATTTGAATCATATCATTTATCGGCTGAGACAATATTTTTGAGAAATCCTGCTTTGTGCTGTAACATGTAAGATTATACGAAAATATATTCGGTCTTATTGATAGCAAAAAAAAATAGAAAATCCAATGTCCCACCCACTAACGGCAAGTGCAACTTCACCGAGCAAGGAGCCCCGCTCTTAAGAAGGAGAGATTAGAATCTTGAAACGATTCTTAAATTATCTTAGTATGTCATGTGGCGATGAAATAAAATATATACACAAACTAAGCTAAGCGCAATGTATTCAAGACCTCAAGGTTTAAAACTTATTAGACATATCAGGCAAATGAATTACTCACACACAACACTGACGTTTGAAAGATTTTAGATATCATTAAATCTTATCTGAAGAATGTTGTTAGATTTCATAATCGAATCCTTTTAAGAAATCGATAATCTGAGTTGAATCCTTCTGTCAAAATAATTTATAATTTTACCTCTATCGGATAATTTTGTAAAAACTATTCAATAGAATTTAAGTGGGGACCATTTATAATTTAAAAAAAAACATATTTGATAAATGCAAAATGCTAGCCTATAAATAGGAGGAACAAAATATAGTATTTAGACAGAATTCAAATACACTAAACAATAGAATTAGAGGTAGGAAGCTAAAGTTCGAACATGAGAATATGTGAATTAGTTGCACAGAAGAATACCATCAATGATCATTGGAGGATGGAAAGCACTATTCGATGAATTAGGTATTCCTATTTTAATTTTCGGCCAAACTAATCCAAACTATCTCTGATAGTTGCCAAGAAAACACGGAAAATAAAACAAAATTCATCAGGTTTGCAAATGATACTTATAATGTCTATTATAATTATGTAAATAATACTTTCATGAATAAAGATAAATATTGGACCCAGATTTTAAATGTAAAATAACCTATGGTCCTCCAGTGAGAACAGACATATTTAAAGTCTTGCTAAAACAACAAATGACAACAATATAAAAACTACATCTGCCTATCAGCATGTTCTTAAAAAATATTGAGAAAATGGCAGTGTTTCTCCTACTTTACCTGAGACGAATTCGGCAATGGAGAGATTAAATGATGTAAATTAATGATGGCCAATAAAGCTTTGTTAATTGGATACTACAAAACTGTTGATAATTACTAACAAAATTACATATACTTTGCAGTTTTCAAAAAGATTTAAAAATTATTAACCAAAGTTGATAATAATTGAGATTTTTAGAATTTATTGAATGAATACATATCGTTTTTCTAATAATTGTGCTTATAAATTTACATAGAACTTTGGAAAAACATTAGGAACACTCACTTATTCTTCTTTTCAAATCTAGTCAAAGTTCACTGCTTCGGCCAGACAAACTCGATTATCAAGCAAGACCGAATTAAAGTACTTAATTTATGTTGATAATTCAAAGGATAATTACAAGATCAATCGGCTTACCTGTAAGGAAGATCGATCGGAATTATCCGAGCATCTCCGCCATCCCTCATTACACTTTGTAGTATACAACTTTTTCCCAATCGGTACAATTTTTAAAGAAGTTATCTAAAAACATGGTGATTCAGCCGACCCTGGCTAGCCGCTCGAGCTCATGCATCGCCTTGATGCGTCATTACAATTTTGGTTCGTGAGATTTTTGATTACATTGCATTTGGGGTGATAGGGAGAAGGTAAAGACTGGGTGGGTTTGTAATGAGGGATGGCGGAGATGCTCGGATAATTCCGATCGATCTTTCTTACAGGTAAGTCGATTGATCTTGTAATTATCCTTCGCATCTCCGCCATCCCTCATTACACTTTGTAGATGTTTAAAGTATTTGCGATGTAATCTACATTAACTGAAAACTGCGAGTTGTCTGTAGTCCTAGATTTGTAAGGCCCTTTTTATAAACTAAAATTCAAATTTATAACCATTAGATTTAATAACACACATCATGAAGGTACATATATCATGTTTAACGCTTAACTGATATTAACCTTTAACTTATTTTTAATACTATACCAATATTCTTATGTAATATGATAACAAGTTGGTAAGTAAGTTATAATTGTAGCTTAATATTTATATGATTCCTTAGAGTTTATGGTTCAATAAACAAGATGCCAATCCAGTGGGATTACCCACGCCAAGTTTTTTATAGAATTTCGAGAATACTTTTGATTTTTCTGTCGAGCCAGCTGTCTTCTGAATGGTTTGTAATGTAACTCCCATTCTTTGAGCTGCTGAAGTTGCCCCGTGTCGCGTGCTGTGTGCCCCAAAGATTTCCGTGTTTATACTGCTGGTTTTTAGTATTAACTTGACCCATCTGCTAATGGTTTGACTGTTGTCTGGGTGATAGGGCTTTTTGTGAGTGAGTATTACATTTTGTTTGGTTTTGCTACTTGTGGTATCGATTGCATCTGCAAATGCAACGATCTATTAGCATATTTACAGTATCTGTGAATGCCGTAATTTCTGTTTTTGAACAAAAAAAATAGGTATGTTCACTAGCTGCAACTGCAATTGCAGACAGTGGAGGGTACGATCGATTGTATCTGCTAATACAACGAACTATTCACCTTTTATTGACTGGTAGCACCCTTTTTCCTTTTATGCGTTCTATGTAAGTCTCTAATAGTGTGACTATACATAGTTCAGGTTGATTAATAAAATAAGGTAATATCAAACTAGGTTGAAGCCTGTTTAAGCCACTTGCGTTTATTTTATCCGGGAATCTGATTTCAATTATGTATTCATATTTAAAAATATTGTCTATTTCTACTTCCGGGTTGTCCGTGATTTGTGTGCCGTTATTAGTATTAAGAGTGTTACTAGCTTTAAAGTTAGATTTGTATATTTAAGAATTCGTGAGGGTACATGCTCTTTAAGCGCTGTAGAACTGGGTAGGAATCCCAAGTAATTGAGTATTTTGATTTTGGGGGTCTTATGTTAAATGTTCCATTGAGAAAACTTTTTATAACCGCTTCGTCTTTTGTTTGAGTAGGATGACTCCGAAGACAATTGAATATTTAGGAGCTCAAGAATAAGTTTACGGTTTTATTATATATTTGTTGGCGCTTAGAAAAACAGAAATTCCCCTATTTATTGTAAGTATTTCCGTATTGTTTGAGGGCGCTATCTGTCAATGAAGAAATAATCACTTTTATCGCTTCATTAGGTACGCTTTGTTATAGAATAGCTCTCCTGGCAATGAGGAAGTTTCATCAATTTTTTTTTTTTTATTTTTTTTATTTTTTTTTATTACTGCTGATTTCGATAGCCCATGAAAAATAAGTAAACATATGTTTTTTCTTTTTTCCCTAAGCCGAAAAATGAGGCAGATACAACGCCTTGAGATGTGCTTATGACGTCATAATACACATGAATTGTTACGTCACACCATGCATGGTATATCTATATATACAAAACTAAAAACTGGTATAGCTCTTGTAATATTCATCTTTAGCGGAAATAAAAAAATACGTATCGTTTTTTTTTTTTTAATTTTTTTTTTTTATTTTTTTTTATTTTTTTTTACGGTTCTATAGTTTGCAATAAAAAATAATCAGTTTAATTTCTCAGGAAACTTCGTAATTTCCCTACAGCCAGAGAAATTTCCTTCCACAATGGTTGTTTCTCTCCGCAAGGAGATGTGAGTAAGTATTTTTCAGGGTAAAGATAATAGACTGTTCTGCCAGTAGGTCCCTTTTCTCCTGTATAAACCCCAAAAGTGAGCATAGTTGAGGGGGAATAACTACGTTTTTTTTTATATAAAACCCAAATCTTGAAATGTTTATGTAATTTTATTTATACTTTTCAGCAATTCTCTTTTGAATTACCAATAACTAGCCAATTGTCTAAGTAGAGTACAGTTTTTATACCCTTTAATTTTACATATCTCACAACTGGTTTCAGTTTTGTGAAAAGATATGGAGCTGTACATAAACCAAATGAAACACAATTAAATTGGTATAGTACGTTGCAAAAAACGAATCTTAACAACTTTTTTTTTTTTTTTTTTGACTACTGTGCATAGGGATAAGGAAACATGCATCTTTAAAAGATCAGTTTTCCCCAAGAATGCGTATTTTGAAATTAAATTTTTTGTCGTCCTATGTAGTCTTCTACTTTGCTAACCGGAGTGGTGTCCTATTGAAAGGGATTTTATAATCCTGTACCCCCTCTATTATTGAACTGTTTACCTTTTTTCTCTGCTAATTTTGAACGTATAATTCTAGTTCAGACGGTTGGCTAATTAAATTATTGAAAGGGAGGGCAGAGGCACTAATCCCACGGACTATAGTTGTTTCTGTAATTGATACAGTAGTTGTCTTGGCAGGATTTAGTACTCTCTTCGAGATTTAATTTTGATGGTCTGAGGACATTGCAGTTGGCAGCTGGTGGATACTTCTCTATCATACTCTTT
>MU181996.1:10717-37561 GCA_016904865.1 Pissodes strobi
AACTTTAAAATTAAATAACGTAAAAACGGCTGCTTGTATAGTATATTTGAGATCAGAAAAAATATCTTTCATTTTAGCCAGAAATATACAGGGCATTCCATTAAAAATATATATACTTTTTGTCGCCCGCCGTATATATGTCACTTTTCTTATTTTCCCCGTATGATAAAAAATAAAAAAGTTGTAGGGCTGCTAGTTTATACGAAGTCACCATTACAAGGTGGCTCAAATTCGAGTCTATGTATGAGGAACTTGTAAACCGTAAGAGATACAGTATTGGTCAAATTAGGGCAAAATTGCTCATTTACGTGCCTAACAATATGCCGGTTACAAAATTTTTAAATTTCGAGTACTTATTTCCGTAGATATTAGGGAAAAACCGATGTTGAAAAATCATTTTATTTCTTTTCCCCAGCTTGTTTAAAACCTGATTTCAAATTGAATTGCACTTATGCATTGTTACTTTTCCGCTCTATACAATGGCGCGGGCGTATCCAGTTTGGAATCCGACGTTTAATCTTCAAGGGGTCATCTTCAACTTTTCTTTTTTAAATAAGAATTTTAATTTTTTTTATCGTTTATCAGTTTTTCAGATGCTTATTAATATGAATATATGATTTTATTTTTTTATTCTCTTTTAAATTTTAATTTATTTTTTTACTTATTTATTTTGCTTTGGGGTAAAAAATACACGAACGTTTATTTAATTTTATAAGTTTTTATTTTCATTGAAAATAAACCCTCCAATTTTCCACTTAACAAAAAACAAAATAAAATATTTTTATAGAATATAAAAAGTTCAAAAGTAACAAACTATTTAAAATTGCAGCAAAGCAAAAAAAGTAAAAAAAAATAAAAAATAAAAATTTGTCTGAAAAACGATAAAAAAATAAAGTTCATATTTAAAAAAATAAATTTGATGATGAATCCTAGAACACGAAACGTCGGATTCCACATTGGATACCACCATTAAATAAAGCGGAAAAAGTGACAATGCAAAAGTGCAATTCAATTTGAAATCCGTTCTTAAATAAGCCCAGGAAAAAATAATATTTTGTCTTTTTCCGGATATCTCCGAAAATACTCGGAATTTCAAAACTTTCTAACGACATTTTGATAAGCACCTAAATGCGCAATCTTGCCCTAATTTGACCGACATTGTATCTCTTACGGTTTTCGAGGTCCCCATATACAAAAATTCAAATTCGAGCCACCCTGTACAAGGTGATCGTGAATAATGCTACGCCCCTTCAGCTTTGTATTCCGTACTCAGAAAAAATGTTAAAGACAAAATAGGGACTGTAAAATATTTGCAACAATATCCTCATATATGCAGGGTGTTGCAGTAACAAGTGGCAAGTCAAGGTTTTTTTATGGATCACTCTGTACATTAATAAATTTTTAGATTCTACCTTTAATTCTAAGCATACTTTATTGGTAATACAATATGTCTAAATTAAGCCGTTTTCGACTTATTAACGTCTGAAAATTCAATAGTACAAGGTAGAGAAATTAAATAATATATTTTTCCTCTTATATACATTTCCTTCTACTATTGAAATTTCAATCATTAATAAGTTGAAAACTACGACGGCGTCCTGGGGTCACACAAGAGACAATATTTTAAATCAGCTCTGAGATAAAAAGTCAGAATTCTGAGATAAAAAGTCAGACTTCTGAGACAAAAAGTCAAAATTCTGAGATAAAAAGATAAATAGTAATGTAAGTACTTTATATTTATCTATAACTAAAGGTTGCTCCAAACCCAACAACACTTTAAGCCTTGTTTTATGCGCTCCAATACGAATACGATTGCTAACCCTAGCATTCTTGGTCGATATTACGATATTTCTTACGTAATCTTTTAAACACAGAATTCTGACTTTTTATCTGAGAATTCTGTCTTTTTATCTCAGAATTCTGACATTTTATCTCAGAATTCTGACTTTTTATCTCAGAATTCAGACTTTTTAACTCAGAATTCTGACTTTTTATCTCAGAATTCTCATGCACTTTTTATCTCAGAATTCTGACTTTTTATCTCAGAGCTATGTTAAAATATTTTTTCTTGTGTGACCCCAGGACGCCATCGTAGAAAACTATTTAATTATGTTAAGAATCAGCAATACACAGAGTGTTCAATTTAAAAATATAAGACTTTGTCGGTTGTCCTGTCACTCGGTTCTGCAACAGCTTGTAGGTCTATACGACGATACAACTTCTGTCTTAGGATTTTTTCTAGAGCAAAAAACAAAAAAGTTAAAGGGGACAAACATATTATAATTACCTGATTTATGCCGTTGATATAACCATGCAACAAACTTTATTGAAAACCATATTGAATTCAATTTAAGCGACCACAGAAATACATACGTTAAGAGGAGGGACGTTAAGTAATAGAAATCATAAAAGATACGTTTTTAACTAATATTCTGGTATTGTAGGTGGTAGGTGTTCTAAATATAGTTAGGATGTCGCAATCATTCCAAGCGCAATAATTAACATTGAAACTTGGCCTGAAATGCAAGCGTAACAATACATTGGCGTGAATTATTTTTTTTAAATTTCATGCGAATTGCAATAAGTTCAGATGCGGTAAAATAATTCGATTTCGGAAATTCTTTAATTCTCAATTTCGAATCGATTAATAATGAACAAGGAACATACTAACATACATACCGTCTATTAATTACTATTAATTGATTACTGTTTTAATCTTTCTATGTCCTGTACCTAAGTGATCATTTAATTTTAATGAGCTTTACGTAAACTAAGTATAGATACGGTTATTATGACGTATGGTTTTTTAAAAAATTATATAATGGTACAACCGCAGAGGTCAAGCAGTTTAAAAACATATTAGTACTAGTTCGTTGTCTAGACCACTTTTCTACAGTCAATTCTAAAAATTATGATAACTAGCAGTGGAAGTAAATAAATATATATAAATTATTAAGTGTCTATGATGTCTATTATAAATAACACTGAATTAAGTCTAATTTATTACTCGTACTGTCAAGGGCGTAGATAGCCTTTCTACGGAAAATATCGAATTTTTGCGCACATTCAATGTATAAAGGTAAATCCCCCCTTCTCTATAAACTCACACTCATTTTCTGTAATTACACATGCTGCGTAATTACTATTTGTGGACTGTTATGTTGATGAACATTTTACTTCGCCAAATTGTCAGGAATAACCATTTTTAGATTGGAATAATTTATAATATATTTCTCCCAACTGAAAACGTTTTAGCAAGATTTTTGCCACGAAAAATTGGATACTAATGCAGCATTTTGACCTCAAATGCTGTACCTATAGCCGAACGTAAATATAAAGTAAAAATATACAATTTGTAAATGTAAAAATAGGATATAAATAATAAACGTTAATAATAATTATTCGCTAATTCGGAAGATGTCTTGAATGGCCCTATAATAATTTGTTTCCAAGGTAAACTCAGGTAAGTGGAAACTATAAATAGTTGTTTCTACCCTTGAAAATTATACTTTTCACACGACGAGTGAAAAGTATATTTTCGCAGGGCGCGGGGCGTGTGAAAAGAGGTTCCACACGCCGCGCCGTGTAAAAAGTATATTTTTCACACGGCGAAGTATAAATTTCTCGCAGAAATCTAGGTGGCGGCTTTCACTATTTGGCCAATTAAAAAAAAGACGCATCCAACCAATTTCAATTGCCTTTTGACAGTAGGTGCAAGGTATTATCTTAAATTCAAATGCTGTATAGGAACATCGAAAAATCCGTATGTTTAAAGTAAAAATAGGGAAAACCAGTGAAATATCAAATTCATGCAGTTTGTAGAAAAAGTATAGCGTGCATCGCGTGTGAAAAACACTTTTACACTCGCTTGAAAAGAGCTATTTTCAACACTTATTCACAATATACTCCATTTTTGGACTCGAATATGGCATAAATAATTTGATTCAGCTCCATTACTTTTCAAAATATGTGGATCTATAATTTTTTAAAAAAACTACCAGTGTTCCCAGTTAAACCGAAAATTTTGATGACTGGGACACCTACGTTGAATTTTGCTTTCCAAAACATCAAGCATAGTTGCCGATGGGAACTGGATTAGTTATCAGTAAAGTTAATATTGCCGGTTCAATTTATTTGAGCCTAAATTTAAGTTTTGTGAAAATAAGAAATATAATTGGAAATAGTTTCTGCCATGCCTATGATATCCTCATTGTCACGTTTTAATTAAACAATAATTAACATAAACATCTGCACAAATATAAACTAACTTATAATTTAATTTCAAAAAATAAAAATATAAACATTTATAAAATTAAAAACCTAACCTAACTTGGTTATTTGAATAAAACACCCAACAAACTACCTTTAGTATCAGTAGATATGCAGCTCTATGGTCATGGAGAAAGGTCATTTAAACGTGTCTTAAATAATTTTTAATTTACCAGACCACCTATTTGCAGTGCCCCTTTTCTTGAATTTAAGCTTTCTTCATATCTAGAGCACTCGTAATGCTTCGGTCGGCCATGTTTAAATTTTGAACTTCCTTAATTCTATTGTAATCTGCTGCTTCGAGCATCCTTTTTCTATACTGAATGTTTTCTCTCTTATGGCGTTTTTAGCTTCGTTCTTCTTCAAGTAGTCGTCCTTGAAAATAAATTCAGCTCTTGTGCGGATCTATTCATTGGAATGTTTATATTTGAGGAGTGCGGTTTCAAAACTTTCTAAGTCCGTGTTAAGTGGTTTCTCAGAATTAACGAAAAACTTAGAACTTCCAAAATTACCGCGTTTCCGATCTGCTAATATATAAGGTACTTAAAAGACTATTCTAAGAGAATGTTGGCCACCTAATATAAACTTTTTGACAGGTAGAAAAACAAATATAGCAAAAAATATTCTGAACTTAATCAGTTTTGAAACCGCACGATGGATTTAGCGAGTTTTGACGCAGCAAAATAATAGGAAATGGTACTTAGATTATTTTATTAAGCACAAACAAGTTACAACTTTCGCCTTATGATAAAAAATAAAATATTATTCTGGTAACACAAGAAGTTACCACTTTCGGCTTATAATAAAAAATGAAATATTATTCTGATACAACAAGTTACAACTTTCGCCTTATAGGTAACAATTGTTATTATTCTGGTAACACATGTTAAAACTTTCGCCTTATAACAAAAAATATGAAAGTTTTCTGGTAACATAACATAAATAATTAATGTGTGTGCCCAAATTCTTTGACCGTCATCTTTCGTAATATTTTCTTCTTCTATTTCATCCCCTTCGACATTATCAAAAATATTAGAATGAAAGGTTAAATCTACTTTGATAAGCGTTATCAATTCAGGTCCATAGTGTTTTCTCACTAGCTCTTCAACATCTTTGAGTTTTGCTGCTTTTACATTGACTTGATAAGATTAATTAATTAATGTCGGTTTATTAACATATCTGTGCACATAGACAGTATTGATGCAGAAAATGTGAACTCACTACTTTTCATAATGGATTTAAGCAGTTTTGCTGCATTATTTAGCTTCAATAGATAAACAGTTTTGCAGCAGTATACAAGGTGGAGTTAGCGAGCTTTGATGCAGTAACTGGTTTTAACCTTTAATTTTACACGGGAAATAATCAGTTTTGTTGCAATATTAGTTCAGTATTATACGTAAAACCTCCTAAAGAATGCAATGCCACCTATTGCTCAAATTTGGTCGGAAATGGACTTAGCGACTTTTGAAACCGCACTCCTCATTTGTTTGTGAGGAGTTTGGATAACACAGCAAAATCTCCTTACATACATTATCAATTTTAGTTTTGTTCTTTTCAGTTTTATTCCCATTGTTTTCATTCAAAAATATCTCAATTTTTTTTACCTGACGTTTCTCATACTTCATTTTATCTTTAGCCATTTTAACTTCAGTTTTTTTATCTTATTAATTTATTTCATCTTCGATATTTTTCATTTCATCAAGTACCTGAGGAACTTTTCTCAGCTGGATGTTTTTCTTGCTTTTTTTTCCCTTATATTTTCCTGTCTCCGATCTATGTTCTCATTTCCTGTTTCCTGCTCATTTTCATCTCCCTCCTAGGCTGATAGGAGCGATAGGCCTCCTATTTCTGTATTCCTTACAAACTGTTGAATATACGAATTTACACTAGCTTTTAGTAATAAATTCAATTTTTAGCAAAAAAACAAAATAATTTTCATTTAAATATTTATTTCATCATGGATCAATTGGAGTTCACTTGCATTCTTTCTTTTAATCTAAAATGTACGAGTGGTTTCCATCATGCAAAAGAGCCTTAGGGTAGTCCTGGCCCCAAATGGACCTCCTTGTACCTCGTAGGGATCGGCAAGACAAGAAATCTTGTCTTGACAAGCAATTTCTTGTCTTGTCTTGAATTTTTTTCAAGAAATAAAAAAAATTCTTGTCTTGACCATTTCTTGAGAGTTGGTGTCTTGTATTGACTCAAGAAATCTTGAAAATTCTTGACATCTTGACAAAAGGGTAACCCCGTTTAAAAGTCGTTTCTTGATACCTTGACAAGAAGGAAACCCCTGTTTAAAAGTCGAGATGAGATTGGTTGATATGATGTTTATGCTTTATGCCTGGAATCGAGGGTCACGCGGTCAGGATAGTATTGTTTTACATTTCGCTGCTTCATATGTATTGACAAATTAATTTTTTTCTGGTGTTCTATATTGTTGTGAAGGATTCATGTTTTACCTTACAAATGTTTGCCTATTCTTTTCACTTTAGAGCCGCTTGCTATGGCTCCAGGGTGTAAACCGCACAAGTGCTAGTTTAGTGACTCTAACGAAGCTGAAAAACCGAAAGGAAACTGGAAAAACGGTCTACGTTTCGAGGAACAAATCTGCCCCCGTTGTCAAGAAGGAACAAATCTAAAAATGAAAATGGTTAGTAAATACAATAAAACAGTAAAAAGCTCTTGCAGTTTGTTAAGCTTTGAATTGACTTTGTCAAAGGGGTTTTCAGCTTCGTTAGGGTCACTAAACTAGCACTTGTGCTGTTTACACCCTGGAGCCAGAGCAGCAAGCGGCTCTCAGTGGAGAGAACCGGCAAGCATTTGTAAGGTAAATATTTTTTCTTAATTTAAAAAAATTTACGTAAATTTAAAATTTTTGTACGCCACTGAAGTAGATCCGCTTAGCAAAGTTCTTTTTGGTTTTAATATCTTAGGTCATAACATATACAAAAATGATAAAAAAATTCTTTGCAAATAAAAAGTAATTAAACATTAAAAAATTATTCAATTTAATTTAGCCCACAAGGCAGAGTTTTACCAAAATTAAAGTATCAATTTTAATTTTGTTCGTATTGACCTGATTTTTTAATAGTCAATATTCCGACCCCTTTTAAATGTATTTTGCCAATTTATACCTATTTATTTCCTTTGGCCAATTTGGCTGACACTGAAGTAGACTCGCTTTGCAAAGTACTTTTTGGTGCCAATACCTTAGGCCATAACATATCCAAAAATGATAAAAAACTGGAAATAAAAATGTTTTTTTTTACATAACAATTTTTTTTATCCTTCCATTAAAAATGTTTCAGTGCTTTGTTTTTTTTTTTCAATAAACTAGCAAACAAATGGTTTTTTTTTAATTTTATATTTTCAAGAAATTTCAAGATTTTCTTGATTTCTTGCCAAGAAATCTTGATCTTGAGAAGTAATTTCTTGTCTTGTCTTGAAAAATAAGGATCATTTCTTGTCTTGATCTTGTCTTGAAATCAAGACAAGATCAAGAAATTGTCAAGAAAATGGCCACCCCTAATACCTAGTTTAATAATTAGCTAATTCATCTACCTATTTGAATTATTTACGACTTAGATTTGACACCAAAAAGTTAAACCATCTGTAGTATTCATACTGACTGAATAAAGTGAAATAATTTTCTAGTTTCAACTAAAAATTAAAAAGTTAAAATTATGAAATAGGTATGGATGGAGGAAAAACAAATGTAAAATGCAGCTTCTGCTTCTCATAAGGTTATCGGAATACTAAAACACAATTTAGACTTTAACAGAATATAATATATTCTGTTAAAGTCTAAATTGTGTTTTATTATTCCGATAACCTTATGAGGAGCAGATGATAGTTATTAAGACACGAATACGAGAATTACGACCCGAGCCGTAGACGAGGGCCCCAATGAACACGAGTGTATCAATAGTCATTAAATGTGATTTGCATAACTAATAGTATATTACGCAATGAACATTAAATGATAACTATTAAGACACGAGTATGAGAATTACGATCCGAGTTGTAAGCGAGTGTGATAATGAACACGAGTGTTTTAATTGTCATTAAATGTGATTTACATAACTAATAGTATATTATGCAATGGACCTTTAATGATAGCTATTAAGTCACGAGTATGAGAATTACGATCCGAGTCGTAGGCGAGTACTGTAATGAACGCGAGTGTCTTAATAGTCATTAAATGCGAGTTGCATATATTGTTTACTTTACTAGTAGCTATAATATCAACCATTTTTGACAGATTTTTTTACTCTTGAAGATGATTTTCTTTCCCTCTTGCCAAGATATTTCATTAATTATCTTTATTATGACCTTGTCATAATGCACGGATAGAGACTTGATACGTAAAAATCATAACACAAATAATTGACAGTTAGAAAGACTACGTAACAAGACAAAATACAAATAATTATTGCAACATTTCTAACCAAAGGTAACTTGTGAAATAATTAATAGATACATAAAATACTATTTATGTGAGCATTTAATAGCCATTAAATGTGAGTTGCATTGTACTATTATTTCTACGACCAGTCATAATAAAGGAAAATAATCTTTAATTTTAAAAATTTGCGAAGTAAATTGTATATGAACTCTCAAAATTGATACATTTTAAATCTGTCATGATCATGGTTGTCTTTGATATTGACCCAATATCACTGCCATGTTGTTATAGCCCAGTTTATAATAAAATGTCAGTATCGTAATGAGCTTCATTACAATACTGGTAGTAAATGTCTAATAAATCAATTAAACTATAGGAGCAGAAAAAATATTTTGTAGATGTGTTAGTAGTCGAAAAATTGTATATTAATGGGCATTTAATAATAAGTATTGAGATACAAGCATGACAGTTGCGACCCGAACCGTAGGCGAGTGTCGTAATGAATGCGAGTGTCTTAATAGTCATTAAATGTGAGTTGCATATTTATTTCTTTTCGACCAATCATAATAATGAAAAATATGTACTTTTGCTTACAAAATTTTAAATTTACAAAGTAAATAGTAATACTGTGAACTGTTAAAACTGATAAATTTTAAATGACATGCTCATGCAAGTCTTAAATATTAATTATATATTGCTGCAATGCTGCATTTTGAAAGGTTATAAATTCGTGTCTGAATGCAAAATCTATATCTTACAGAATTTCATTAAAATACAGGGAGTAAATTTTTAATAGCTCAATTTAAGTATAAGTATAGAAAATAGTATATGTATTATGTAATGAGCATTTAATCATATCTAATAATACACGACTACGCGAGTCTCTTAATCGTTATTAAATGCGAGTTGTATAATAAATAAAATAATATCGAACAATAAGTACTTTAGCTTTAAATTTTATATTTACTATGTAAATAGTAACTATGAAATTGTTAAGAGTGATACATTTTTAACGTCATGGTCATGCAAATCTTTGATATGAATTGAATATTGCTGTCATGCTACATTTTGATAGGTTACAAGTTCGTGTCTAAATAAAAAAATTGTATCTTAATGAATTTCATTAAAATACAGGTAATACATGTGTAATAACTCAATTAAAGTATAAGAGTAGAAAATAGTATATTATGTATTGTGATGAGCATTTAATGATAGCTAATAATTCACGAATATGCGAGTGTTTTAATAGTCATTAAATGTGAGTATAACTATTTTTTCTACGAGCAGTCATAATAATTTAGAAATTACTAGTAAACAGTGACCATTAACTGTCAAAATTAATAGATTTTAAATGTCAATGTCATGGCAATCTTTGATATTAATCGAATATTGCTGACATGATGCATTGTATTTGGTTATAAACTAAACTCGTATCTAAATGAAAAATCTGTATCTCAATGAATTTCATAAAGTACAGGAAATAAATGTTTGATAAATCAATTAAAGTATAGGAGTAGAAAATAGTATATTATGCCATGAGCATTTAATCATAGTCAATAATACACGTGTAGTACGCGAGTGACTTAATAGTCATTAAATGTGAATTGTTATCATTACTAGTCGTAGAAAAAATAGATTTTTCTACGACTAGTAATGATAACGAAAAATAAGTACTTTAGCTTTCAATCTGAAATTTACTAAGTAATTATAAACTGTTAAAATATTGATAAATTTTAAATGCCATGGTATGCACATCTTTGATATTAATTGAATATTGCTGTCATGTTGCATTTTGATAGGTTATAAATTCTTATCTAAATGAAAAAACTGTATTTAACTGAATTTCATTAAAATACAGGTAGTTAATGACTAATAACTCAATTAATGTTTGAGAGTAGAAAATAATACATTACTGGATGAACATGTAATGATAGTTAATAATACACGACTTCGCGAGTGTCTTAGCTGCCATTAGATGTGAGTTGCATAACTATTTTTTTCTACGACCAGTCATAGTGAAGAAAAATAAGTAAGCTTTCAAAATTGTAAATTTACTAAGTAAGTAATAACTATAAGCTGTCGAAATTGATAAATTTTAAATGTCATGGACATGGCAATCTATGATATTAATCAAATATTGCTGAAGTCAATTTTAAAATCTGTATCTTAATGAATTTCATTAAAGTACAGGAAGCAAATGTCTAATAAATCAATTAAAGCAAAGGAGTAAAAAATGGTATATTACGCAATGAGCAACTAATGATATCTAATATTACTCGAGTACGCGAAATAATAGTTATTAAATGTGAGTTGCATGTACTATTTTTTTTAGAAAAGTCACATAAATTTAAAACAAGTACTTCAGCTTTCATAATTTTAGATCTACTAAATAAATAGTAACTTTGAACTGTCACAATTGATACATTTTAAATATCATAGTCATGGTAATCTTTGATATTAATCGAATATTACTGTCAACATGTTGCATTTTGATTAGTTCTAAACTCGTATCTAAATGAAAAATCTCTATCTTAATGAATTTCATTAAAGTGCAGATAGTAAATATCTAACAAATCAATTAAAGTAGAGAAGTAGATAAAATATGTTTCTTGATATACTAATCGTAGAAAGAACAGAGCGAGTAATTTTATGTTCGATTTAAAGCAGATTGCACCCCCATAACCTAAAACGAATAGAGCAATCCTGGAATATAGAAAGATTCTGACGCATTTGTTTATTATTGAATTGGAGTACTTTACTGTCCTATTATTCAAAAAATTATTACCCGTGTAGGTTTCGAAATTCCGAAGTGGTAACTGTGTAGCGTATCTTCCGCGAAATATATTTCGAAAGTCGCGCACATTAAGCTCCCACGTTCACTTTAGAAATCTAAAATCTAAAATTGATTTATATGAAAACTCTCAATTCTATTTTTGTAAATTACAGGAACTAAATTCCTGAAATTTGTAATATGTTTGTAATTCGGTTTGGCTTAAATAGTTTTGTTAGCCGTAGGATGTAATAGCTTTAAGTACGTCGAATGCATCACACCATCGCTATAATTTGATTTGACAATCGATGAGGAAAGTCTATTAATAGTACAGTCATCAATGTATCCGGTAGTCAGTCTGACGTAATACTATAAGAATGAAAAAAAAAAACAAATTTATAGCCACCAGCTCGTATCTCATTTCTTCTCAATAAACTAACAGTTCCTATAAATTAATACGTTATTGCTGAGTGAATCAAATGAGAGGCCCAACACCGAACTCACATTTTTTTACTTTGATTTCTAGTGAATCAAAACCCTTGTTGTTTCATTTAAAATAGTCACAGAGTATGTAATCAACTTAAAGTTTAATACTTAATTCTAAATAAATCACTGAGAAGATTGTTGAAAAATGTTAGATTGCCTTTCCAAAGTTGGTATATCTAAACATTTTTTTCCTTACCATGGAGTACGTTAATTTTATTACCCGGCGCAGCTCAACCTGTTTCTGTTAAATTCCCTCACTATACTCGACGCGCCGAACAGATTCACCAAACACGGAAAATACGGATACAATAATTCTTCTTATTTTATGATTCTATTGATTCCAAACATAGGAACTTTGATTAACACACTCTATTTTTAATTTTTGTATTATGGATAAGAAAAATCGAAATGAAAAACAAGACAATGGGTCGATTAAATCATAAAATAAGACGATGTGTTTCCGCGATTGGTGAATCTGTTCGGCGCGTCGAGTATAGTCCTTACACTCTACGATAATTGCACGTCCCCTAACTGATGTTTCGTAAATTTTAGGTTTTCCGAAGATTGATTTAATTATTTTTTGCATCTGTTCTTTGACTGTCATGTAACCTGTGAGGGTTTGGGGTAGTTTGACCTAGAAAACCATCAGCGTACCTAGACTGACGACTAGGCTAGGCCATGCCTTTGTGTATCATGGACCAGATGACAGTGCCAGAATATAATAATTTTCTATGGTCAGAATCTTTAGCGCTCTGCTACCGCAGGTGCTGTATTTCTATGAATGGTAAAACAGATACACCCAATAATTAAGTTGGGATTCGAAACCTTCAGCAAAATGCACTACAACAGAATATTATTCATAATCCTGAAACTGAATTTTTGACATGTTGACATGTTATCCTCAGCAGGAGATGATTAAATCATATCCTGATGATGCTAACATGGTTAGTGAAACGAGCGTCGAGTGCAAAAAATTATATTTCGGTATCATGGATAAAACGGTGTTCTAGTAATAGACATTCACTAATTTTTATTTTAATTTACATATGTATTTTCTACAAAGCCTCGCTCTTATTTTGGTGAATTAATTACCAAACTGCACTCGTGAGTTATCTGTACATTCCATCTCGTTGTGGCTGCGGCATAATTGCCGATTCCATCAGCTACTGCAAAATTTAAGCATATATCATTTTGATGGCTTAATTAAAATATTTTCATAATAATAAAGTTTTTAAAGTGGGTTACAGCGGTGACTAAGAAGAATAGCAGAACCAGAACGATGGTAAAAACCGGAAGCCGAAAAGAACTGGCCTGTCGGCCTGCGTCTTATTTTTAACACACTAAAATGGTATTAACGGAGTGAGCATAAAGTGAGCAGTAATTTTGATGGCTCTCAAGGAGATAAAATAAGAATCGTTTTATTCTGTCTAGGCTTCAGTAATAATGGTTCATAAACAACAAATATCCGAGAGAAGGTATCATCATCAATTTCTGAGTAAATCTCGGCAGCTCGTCATTATAAGAACCTTAAGACATCAAAACATATACCTGGAGTGGCGCTAATTGACAAAATAACACATTTTATGGGTTTGAATATATTATGTTTATGTGACATAGTAATATAATAAAAATGTTTAGTAGACGACCTTGCCAAAGTCCCGTACGCCAGTCTTTGAAGGATTTAAAATAATTTTCAGTTTTTGAGATCTATTGCTTGCTTTTTATGCAACCCTTTCTAACTATAGCTCGGTACTTATTACTACAGACCGGATTTTATGCATTTAGCATATACAGTGTCTTTCAAAAAGTCCACATCTTATGAGAAATTTTTTTATTAAGAATTTTATTTCAGATTTAACATTGTCATTACCTTTTGCCTTAAAAAAGATGAAAAATTACCTACTCGAACGCGGTCATGTAACTTCCTTACATGTCAAAATGAACATTTAAAAAAAAAATCGCTGAAAACTGGTTTATTTTAAAATTATCAAAAAGTTTGATAAAGAAAAGTATTTGAAGACTCAATTAAGACATTTATTTTTTGCATTTTTAGTGTGTCGATTTTTCTAAAAAAATTAAACATCTCTAACCATAATAAAACAACTTTATATCGATAGCTCCATCATAATATTAACCTTTTGTATCTAAATATCGATAAAAATTTGTTTTTGATGTGTAAATATCTTACGCGGCGGTATGAGGGTAAATCTCAGCAAATGGGACGGAAATGTGGGCACGGAATGTGTAAACTGATGTGACATTATAATCCGTGCGCATTGAGGAGCAAGCTAATCCAGGACGGCCGCACGCGATTGCAACGGCTCAAATGGGGCTTCTAAAAAGTTAGCCGCTAGGGCGGTATTAGATTTTCATTATATTATATTCGCAGTGTATTTGGATCCATAGCACAGCTTATTTTTAATAGACGTTTAAAACAATATTAAGGTGGCATTAGATTTTCATGTCGATGATGTCGATATACTTAGGATATGTTTACACATCAGTGTCTCGAGTACTAGCAGACTCGCTCATTTTTTTTTTAAGAAAACGGAAATAACGCTAAGTTTCTGTTACGTTTGATGCAAAGTTAATGCACTATCAAGTATTTACAATATAATTTAATGTAGATTATTTTTTTAAGCTCTAAATTTATAACAAAATACAAGTAAATTAAAATTTAGTCAAAGTAATTTACGTATCTAATCAAAATTTAGGGCTTTTTACGGAATAAATTACCTTAAAGTTTCAATGATTGTATTCTAGCTTAAAATGCTGAAAAATTCCTAAGTAATTTTTTATGACGTTGTAAATTTTATGATTTTAATTTGAACACCGATTTAAATTTGCATTTTAACATATATACCTATCAAAAAATATATAGCGAAAGTTTACAGCACACTTAGTCTGCCCATTTACTCGTACCTACAGTTCGTCCCATCCTTCAACAATTAAGCTAAAATTTTCTCATTTTTTAGAATAATAATTATATTTATTAAACTCACATAGTGTTTTTTCTTTATTAATTAGAAATTTGTAATTGGTATTTGTTTCGTTTATTATAATCCCATGCAATTTTTGACACGGAAATATTGCAGATAAAGGGCTTTTAATATCTATTTGACAATTTTGCCATGTAGGCCGCAGGGAAAAAGTAAATTAAACTGGTGAATCAGGAAAAAAATTGAATATTAGATAAATTACAGCGTTATTTTGACTAGCCGCTACGGAGACTGATCCCGACTGCTGCCGACCGTAAAGTTTACATTTGTATTTTTACATTCGCACTTCATACAATGCCCTCCGCTCGCTGCGGGGCGCAACCAACAAAAACTAACTCAAGACATGCCAAAAAACTAACTAATTCAATAAAAAAAACTTGCAAGGACCGGGCGTCGAACCAATCACTTTGCGTTCTAGAGATGCGAGCTTCACCACCTGAGCCAACCTCTCACATTCCTACTTTTCCCGAAAAGTGTTATACAAACGCGTGAAGTAAAAAAATGAGTAAACAACATTGTCGACCAGAATTTGGGATGAGACTCCCCACAGCGGCGAGACGCTAATTTATATTAGGCCCCTACATGGAATATGTAGAATGGAATTCAACTTGCACACTGCACAGTTAACACTATTTTATAAAAGGAAATTATGAATATCGTAAAACAAGCCATCATTTAAAAAAATTGAGGCGTTGATTTCAAAAACATCATAAGTGCAAAATTTAGTTTTGAGAAAATTGAAAAAAACAGTTTATCTTGATGCATATTCAACTTACTACCCAAATAATCATTAATAAATATTTTAGGGGCCTAATGGTATCTACATATCAATTATTGTTTGGCTTACCCATTTTTTTTGCAGTAGAAAAATATGAAAAACAGTTGGACCTGTGTCGTTTTTTCCACAATCAAAGGGACATGTCTTATTTTACCAGAAACAAAAAATAATTTATAATGGACAAATGCTGTTTTTAATAGAACCGACCTGGACATAATATGTTATTTTTGCCGAATTGGATAGACTTTAGAGCGTTATAAAGCGGCACATAAATGGTTTCTGCCGGAACTGTTTGGACCATCATATAACTTGCAAGAAACCCACTAATATCTTGAATTTGACCATTTTGGACATATGCTGCTTTTGAAATCAACGCAACGCCTCAATTATATTTTGAAGCATAAATTGTTCGTAATTTATTTCTCTTAACAATATGAAACAAGATTACATTTCTCTATGTTTTTCCTCCTATTCGATACATCCTATAGTTCTACTGCAAATGGCAAATATCTTGTACCGCATTTCTGATGAATTCGGGATATTCGCTACACATCCCGAATGATGTTCTCTAAATGGTAAACATTTTTAAATGGCCTTTGTTTATATGCATGTTGCTTTAAATAACCCTACAAGGAGACATCCAGTGAGATTAAGTCAGGCGAACGAGATGGCCAATGATGTTCCCAGCCACGGCCAATTACTTTACCTCTAAACGTTACTTACACTCAGCTCATTTGTTAAAATTTAAAAAAATAAATATCGCTCAGCGTTTCAATTTTTCTGTGTAGAAATAAAGTCCAATTACTTGATTGATTAATATACCACAAAAACATTGGTTTTTAAATGAATACTGGTTGCGATAATAAATGCGGTTTTCTTGAGCCCACCAGTTCAATTTGAAGTGAATATATCTTCGTCTGTCCACAAAATATTGCATGGAAATCTAAAATTTTCCTCGTACTCGCCTTGAAACCACATAGAAAATTCGAACATCCCTTTCTTTTAATATATTAATAAATTTTGGTTTGTGGGGTCTAAATTTTTTTTTTTAAATTCTAAATACTTTGCTTTCACTAACATTCGTTCTTTCACTAATATCTAATATTAGATATATTGGTTGTTCCGTGTTCTACCACATCTAAACAAACATTTTGTTGTACTTTCTCAGTATTTTTCCAGGACTTAAAAACTTCAGCAATTTGTCGATGGGAGGCATTTTCTACACAAATTAAAATAGTTTCAGTTTTTTCTTGTAAAGACAACATTTTTACGTTTTTGTACTTTGTAGTTGTTAGATATGTCAAATAAATCACATATCACATGACCGCGTTCGAGTAGGTAATTTTTCATCTTTTTTAAAGCAAAAGCTAATGCCAATGTTGAATTTCAAATAAAACCCTTAATAAAAAAAATTCCGATATGATGCGAACTTTTTGAAAGACACTGTATATGCATTGTTTGCATATTTTTGAAGAATAGCGTATTTTAAGAACTACTGCATCTCCAAGCATGTTTTGAGATTTTTGTGTTGTTTTCTTATGTTTTATGGCGGGGCATTCCGTAAGTAGATGGTATGGGGTCTCGTCGTCCTCCATGCACCATCTACACTCCCCCTCCTCTGCAATTATCAGCAGGGTCAAGTGCTGCCTTAGCCTACAGTGCTCTGTGTAGAATCCTACCAGGGCCCTGCACTCCTTCCTAGGACCCCAGCCCTCTGGCGAGACTTCGCGGGCCCATGTATCATAAGCCTCGTCTGTCTCATCCCCGGAGCCGTCCGCCATACCTCCTCCGCCCGACCCTCCGTCCAGGCCTCCAAAGCTCTTTCGCGAACACTCTGGGCGATCCGCACACAGCCGAATATGTTCTTGAAAGTTCAGTTTCGACTCTAACCAGACACCCAGATACTTAACGCATTTTTAAGCCACAAGAGGGGTCCCTTCCAACGTGATGTTGGGAGAGACCTCCAGCTTCCTTTTCCTGGTAAAGATGACCATCTCTACCTTGTTGGGATTCGCTCTGAGTTCGTTACCCCTACACCACTGTGAGAACCTTGTCAGTGCTTCTTCCAGAAGCCTCCGCAATATTACCACCTCAGTACCTTGTGACATAATCACAACGTCGTCTGCATAGCCCAGTACATAGACCCCATGCTCTACTCTCAGGATGCGTTGGATCTCGTCCACCACTAGTTTTTTTAAATGCAAAGGTGTCAACGCGTCATTTAGCAATAGTTACTGACAGAAAAGTAATGAAAATGATTTCACCCTTACAAAATGAAAATTTTACATGAACTTGGCGACGATGATCCTGGAAGAAGAATTATTCGGTGTTGTGAATTTACGGATAGCCACCGGTACAGCAACTGATCAGCCTGACCAATAACGCATGGCCCTCAGCTTACCCATGTCTTTACGGTGCAATGAATTGCTTTCAAGTGCTCTGGTGGTTCAGTGGTTAGATGCTGGGTTTGTGATACGGCGACCCGGGTTCTATTCACGTCGATTTTTTCTTTTATTTTTTTTAGGGTTATGTTTGTAAAAAGTTTTTTCTTCACTTTGGGCTAGTTTTTGTTGGTTGCGCTCCCGCAGCGAGTGGAGGGCCATGCGTGAAGTGCAATATTAGACATTCTAAAATAGTAAAAAAAAACCCTCTAAATAGTAAACAAACTAAGTCATTGCGTTATTGGTCAGGCTCACTGGTTGCCGTTCTGCGGCCAGCTCCAAGTGTTTTGTGAAACCATGACAGCGAGAATTCATCCTGTCATGGGTTCATAAAATGCATGTGCTTTAGTGATGAGTCTTCCTTTTTCCTAAATGGTAATGTGAATAAGCAGAACTGTCGCTTCTGGACATAATCCACATCATTTTACAAAGAATCATTCAATTTTCCCAAAAGTCAATGTTTCTGGGGGAATACTGGAAGACAACATTATAGGTCCTTTTTTATTGAAGGAAACTTAACCGGTCAAGTTTATGCTGAAACGCTCAACCAAGCCCTCGATCGTACATGAACTTGAAAACCAAAGAGATGTACAAGACAATCGAAATTTGAACGAAGATCTTCTACACTTCCAGCAAGATGGTGCCCGCCCATAATATGGTGCTGTGACCAGAGAGTTATTGAACCAAATGTATCCAAATTAGTGGATTTGCAGAAAAGTACAGTTGAGTGGGCGCCAAGATCACCTGACCTATGCACATCTTTTGTGTGGGGTTATCACTAGTTTACAAAACTCAGCCGGCTTCTCTGGAAGATTTACTTGCAGATGCTTGTTGAAGTAGTCCAGGAGACATTTTCCAGAAAGTTAGGGAGGAATTTGAAAATCGGCTTTATTTTTGTTTAGAACAAAATGTACATGGTATTGAGCGCTTAATAAAATAGTTAGTTAGGTTACATGAGGTTAGTGGTTTAGGGGTGGGAGTGGGTGGTTTGCAAAATACCTCAATTTTGTTTCTCCGAGTTTTTATAGAAATGGTATTTTTTTTTTAATATTTCCTTTAGTGTAGAAAATATGGCCGTTATAACTTTTCAAATTATCACCCTGTATGTTGAAAAAATTTCACGTCCTTGATTTCAATGAAAGTGCTTTTGTCTACTAATTTTATGGTGTAGGGGAAGAAAAACTTTATTTTTCTCTGCTTTGCCCAGAATTCCAGAGTTTTTAAAAAGTGCCCGCCAAGAAACTTTAAAATCGCACGCCCTCAAGTAATCGTGAATCAATAAATAACAAATATCACAGAAGAGTACGGTTTTCACTCATCTATAGATAAAGAATGACTCTATTAACGGTGAAGATTTTAAACTGCTGCATTTTTATGTTGACGCTCAAATTAAAGCTGAAAAATTACCTTTTTACCTTTTTTTATTTACCTTTTTTTATTTTCATATTTCGAAAACTATTCATTGTCGTATCATAGATTGCCAATAAAAATATTCTGATGCGGAAGAGGAAAAAAGCCATTAGATTTTCTTCTATTTTGTCCCAGACCGTCAGAATGAGGAAAACCTGTTACCAATTTTAAATATGAATTAAAGTATTCATGCTTAACATAGTCGTGTGCAGAATTTAGCTGGCAACTGGCTTACGAAGGTTTTACCTGTCATAAAGGCAATTAGTACTTACTTAACTGGGCAATTAAGTCACAAAAGGTAATTGTACGTCTTATTAGATGTTATTAAAATCTATGTGTGTTCAACTTTGTTGCAGGCTTAAATAATCCATTTGCTAATTAAACTGCCATTCAAGCTTTCTAATCGCATAGTAAATTAATAATCTTTAGATTAGTAACATGCAGTCTACATGTACGAAGTTGATGTGTGTGGTTTTTACATGTAAAAAAGATGAAACACGTCGAGAGTATTGAATTTAATGATAAGATAGTACAGTTTTTCAATACGAGTTACGATTCCATTTATCTATTTTTGAAATGGTACGGAAAACAAGATGTATCTGCATTTAAACAGACAACTAGTTTCTTATGTAGTAGGTTTTTGAAAACTGTCAAATCCGTTGATAAGATATGTATTTACGCATTTAAATAAGTTTTTGATTACTATATGTACAACCTGAAAAGCTCTGGTTTTATATTCTCATGCTATATGAGTACGATGATTTGTACCCCTGACTCAAGTAATTTTTCACAAATTTTGTTCCGGTAAATTACTCTCATTTCAATGCTATAAGTATGCCATATTTTGGTTAAGTACAAGAAGGTTGTAGCTTGTGGAAAAGCCTGTATTCCCGTAGCAACAGTCTCTACGAAAGAGCAACTCGAAAAAGAAAACTGTTTAATTACATTTTCATGTTTCTTTGTGTAGGGTTGACCATATTCCTTTGTATGGCACAGTTAACCTCACAAGAAATCCTATCCTCTGTCAAGGGATTGTTGGTTAACGAATTGTCTCTGTATTTTGGGCCTGTTTCGCCAAATTTTAAGTTTTTAGGTTCATAATTGAATTAGGGGAAAAAGCAACTAACTAGTCACAAAAGTAAAAAATGGAGAACACCAAGTTTGAAACTTTCAATCAAGTCCTGAAATCAGAGTTTTAATTGTAACAAAACTTATTCTGAATAGAAGCAATTTACAAAATAAAAAATACAAACGGAACTCTTAACTAAAAGAAAAAAAAAATTTTTCTTGAATAACGTGGCCTATTCCTTTTTTACAAAAAAAATTGTTGTGACATTTCTTTATCTCAAACGATTTTTCTATTTTCTTTGTCTAAGTCAAAATTCTCCGTTTCCGGATCGAGGCGAGGTCTTGTGACTTCAGTTGTGTAAAGCCCAGCTCAACGTAAAAATCGTAATAAACTGAAGGAATATAAGACATAAGTTTCCTCAAATTTTTTAGCTTATTTTCATTAAGAGGCACGAACGTTGTATGTTTTGGGAGAAGATCTGTTAGACATATTCATTTTCCATTTTTTACTCTTCGCTTGCCAATACCAACTCTTTATTTAAAAGCTGTCACAAGCATTGTATTGGGTTTGTCCGCCTCAAATGTAAAACATCTAACTTGACTAAAACCTAAAGCTTGTTTTTCGTCTCTCATCTTTTTGGTATCTTGCAAAAAATCTTTTTGTTGCATCTTGACAAATTCAAATGGCCTGTTTTTTTTTGGCCTTTCTGAAAACATCGCACCATTGGTTGTGACAATAGATTTGTGGCGTAAATTTCTTTCTCTTCTCAATCAGAGGGAAATCACGATCTGAGGGTAAGTGCGTATTCCCACTTAGAGCGATTGCGTTAGATATTTCGAAAGCATTCGACAGAGTTTGGCATGACGGATTGCTCAACAAACTGCCGTCCTTCAGACTGCCAGCATTTCTCTGCAGCTGGCTTGCCAGTTTCTTTAAGAACCGATCTCTGCACGTTGCAATTGATGGACACATCTCAGACATATTCACCATAAATGCGGAAGTGCCTCAGGGCGCAATACTTCCATCAACTCTGTTCCTCATCCATATTAATGATCTGCTAACCGAAACCCATAATCCTTTTAGAGTTTTGCAAATGACACTACCCTTGTCTCCCAATTTAGATCAGAAAAATCTTTACCAGCAACTGAAACTTATAACTGCAGACAGGAGGAGATTACAACAATTAATCAAGATCTGGAGAAAATTCAAACTTGAGGCGACAGGAATTTGGGCCAATTTAATGCTGCAAATACCCAAAGCAGCCGTGTTTACCAAGAAAGCCAATATGCCGTGCCCTGACATCATTATGGCAGATTCTACAATTCCTTCATCCTCGTCAATTGAAATACTGGGAATTTCGGTCAACAGAAATATGTCCTGGCATGACCACGTTGCTAACATCAAAAAATCAGCATCGCAGAAGCATTTTGCAACACGGAAACGATCTTCGATAGCCAAAAACTTTTTTTCTCTGTCTAGTTACATATACTGACATTAGACTCCAGTTTCTGTTTTGGCCCCCACAGATCGGTAAAAATGATAAGCTCTTTATTTTCAGTATTTGTTAGGAACATGTCCATATATTTCAGTAGAATGCTGGCAATTTCATAACTGCCTGTCGTTTGCCAAATTTTCGGTCCAAGTGAACATGTATCCCTGTTCTGTGTTGCAACTATGAACTATCAAATTGCACAGCTACGCCTTTCTTAACTTTTCCGACTGTCAAATTTGACACTGGTAAAGCATGTTATAAATCAAATGCAATTACTTCCTTTTCATTTGTTATTTTGGCATGTGCAGGTGCAGGTGCAGGTGCAGATTCTTTTATCAAGTCCTGTAACATCGCCTCAACCCCTTCTGATGCAACTCTAACTTTAACTTAATTTGTCTACTTTGTTCAACATTTTCTTTATTTGATTAGAGCGAAGTATTGTATGAATTGCATGTTGAGCATGTGTCCGTTTTTGGGAGGTTTACGGTTTAATCCTACATTAGATTGTGAGCAAAAAATGTAGTAATTTTCTTTCACTGGGCAAATATGTTTAGCATGGCACCAAGGTACGTAATAATCTGTATATAAAGATGAATTGGGCATATCATGATTGATGTAAATGGGATTGGGGTTATCTTGTCTGCTGTAATGGCTAGAATATTTGGGTATTGCTCAAATATGTTGATGGATGGACTGAATTATCTCTTCAGATATTTTAATTTTTCTATTCATATGTTTTCATCTCATCAGTTTTTGGAGTAGAATTCCCTTCCTTTATTTGGCAACAGATATTATATACCTCAAAGACGTCAATCTCACCACTGACCAAAGATGATGGCTCAATAGCGGAAAGGGCCAAAGAAGAAGCGAACATTTCTGCCGAAATATTTGCATTAAATTCTGCCTTAGATCATTAAGGAAAGACTCCCCCAACTATTCCGAGCAAATTGACAACACAGGGACTACCACTAGCACTGCTTCTATGGCTTTCTAATTTCTTAAGGGATCGAAGCATTTGAGTTGGTATTGATGGACATCTGTCGGAGGAATTTAAAATCAATGCCGGAGTTCCTCAAGAGTGTATATTATCTCCTAAACTGTTCCTGCTCTATATCAACGATCTCTTAAACAGGACAAAATTTTTTTATCATATACAGCTTTGCAGACAACAGCACTCTTATATCCTAATTAATGTGTTGGACTCCAATAACCGCTGCTCGTTTCCAACGCGAGCGAGAAAATCAGATTGCTGCCATCAACACCATTGTGGAATGGGGTGAGGAAAATAATGTCCAGTATAACGCAAGAAAAAAACAAGCATCGCAGGACCTGACTTCTCAGTGACAGGACAAACACTGATCCTGGCCTCAGCCATAAGCTTGCTGGGCATCAACGTAGAAATACAACATGTCTTGGCGTAATCACGTCACCAAAATCGCCAAGGCAGCTCAAAAGCTAGGAGCACTCTATAGAGCAAAAACGTTGATGAGTTGTATACAACTCTTATTGCTCTATAAGGCCCAGATAAGACCATCTCTGGAATACTGTTCCCATGTGTGGAGCTCGGCACCCAACCACTTGCTCAAGATATTGGACTCCATACAGAGGAGAGCAGTCCGTCTTGTGGATGACCCAGAGTTGACTAAAAACATTGATAGCCCTGAACATCGAAGAAAAGTGGTGGACCTATCTTTTTACTATCGATACTACTACGGAAAATGTTCGAACGAGCTGGCACTTATGATTCCAACCAGAGTTGTGCCAAACAGAAACACCCGTCAGACACATGCTGCTCATCAACATGCGATTCAGTCGCGAACAAATAGGACGTCCCTGTTGCAAGACTCCTTTGTGGGAGTGAAGACTGCCTCGCTCTGGAATGGACTTCCGAGTACCGTCTTTCCCGAAAACTACAACCTACAGCGCTTCAAGGCCAACGTCCATCATCTTCTCCGCACACGCACCGCTCGTCGAGTGGCATAGGATTTTCCTTTTGTGTGTGTGCCGAACAAAAAAATAAGTATTCGCTTTTTAAATCTTGTAGACCATGAACTGCCAAAAATTCAGATTTGCATACTTATTTGTCGGTGGCATTAATCTTTATATAATATTTAAATGATACTTCTATAGAAGATGTATGTCGTTTGGTTTTTTTGGGGTAAAGTTTCTTTTTTTTATTCTACCAAACAAATAGTTATTTTGTTGCTGCCGAGTCCCCAGATTTCAAATTGCATGAAAAATTTCTCAATTTTTTCCATTACACTTGTTCTACATCTGTGTTTGCATTTACATGGTTCTCCAATAGCTTTAAGTTCCATTTCAGTCCATCTGTATGTTTTGTATGACCCTGATTTCTTCTATTTTCTCCCACCCTTTTCTTAGAATAAAGTGTGCTCTATAGGGTGAAGTTTTCTGAAGAAATTACATAACCTCCAGAAATATCTTATTCCTAATCTGCGAGATGGTTGGAGTCATTTTCGTCCTGAAAAAAAGATATATTATATTTTTTTTTAAATGAGGTAATAAGCCACACACATTTTTCGTGAAATTTCTGCTAAGCATTTATGTACAAAAATGCTTCAGTCCGAGATATAACGCAGTACATATCGTAGTTACACACCATTTCGGCGTTTATTAGACGTATTCTATGTAAAGGCACCAATACCTATTTCCATACATAAGTAAAATATGAAATATTAAATTATTAAAAAAAATTTGCTGAAAAAGAGTGTAATGAAATTGATCAGTTGGGCGTCAATTTGTAATGAATCTAGCTCAGTCGCCAATTTGCAGCAAAAGTTAATTTATTTAATTAAGAATGGCATTGTGCGCCATTTTGTATGCATGAGACTCGTTTTAATTTTCCTTAGGGCGTCGGTCGACGTTCTCTTATTAACAGAGATTTTTTTGTGTATTGTGGGCGCCAGAGTTCCTAGTGACATTGCGAACTAAATACGAACACTTTAATATAAATAAATATAAAGTTAAGAATATCAGAAATTTGCCCTTGTCAATGTCTCCCAGACCTCTATCTTGCGATAAATTAAAGAGATAAATTTCAAAACCACAATATATTAATTTTACAATTAAATTACAAATACGATTGATGAAATTTGAAAAATTGAAATCTATATAATCAAATGGTAAATATAATTGATGAAATTATTTGAAATAAAGTTTATGAATAAATTGACTTAGTAATGAGAATTATAATATATTGTGACAGATTAAGAAAAAATGAATGAATAAAGCGTTATTATTGGACTTTACAATATGTTTATCTTCTGATTGGCTAATACTTAGCTTGTCCAACTATTCTGTAACCATGCGATCGTATTGGGACCTCTACTGGAACCGCTTCTGCCTGTTCCCAAGTTAGAGTCTCTTGGTCTTATCGAGGACTTACTTGGTTCTTAACGTATCGAATCCCTCAGAACACCTTGTATGTACAGTAAGTGGACGAACACCTGCTACTTGCCAAGCACGATGTTTTCTTCCAGCCAACGTTGCAAGAGGAAATAACCTAGTCTTAGATCAATGTATATCGCTAATTAAAGAATATTCAGGGAAATATCATGTACTGTGACACTGTTACACATGAGGAACCAATTAACAATTTGAAAATTTACTGGTTAAAGCAGATATAGTCAGAAACTTGAATTACAATTTTAAGTTGAGCAAAAATTATAAATAACTACTGTTACACAAGATATCCTTTCCATTACTTTAAAATATGAAATTGAAAAGAAATAATGACTGAAATTTAAAATTCAAATGAAAATTATGAATTACGTTCCAATTCAGTGACTCTCGGTAAATCTAAATTAAAGATAACTTGAATTTAATGATAAATAGAAAACTAGAGGTACAACCTCTAATAACGAGTCTTAAAACTCCAAATAAGTAATTTATATTACATTTTATTTCGCCCCTTGGCACATAAACGATAATTAATTAAAGATAAAGATAAGATAAACACTCTCACATCGAGATAAAAATTTAGATAAAAGAAAAAAAAACAGATTATTTTACGTATGTGAGATTAACCTCTCATAAATGCCAAGAATGTCAATACATCAGTGTTGAGACGAGACAGGGCGAGTGCTAATAATTATAGGCTTGATGTAACAAATAAACTGAAAATTTAATTAAATAAGCCAGAAAAGAAAAAAATATTTAAACCAGCAATACTATGAGGCAAAATTCGGAGAAATTCTACTGAAAATTCAATTTACTACCTTTGCAGGAATAAATAGAATTTGCTTCGAGAATTCCTCAAATAATACTGTTCAATTTGAATGGAAATACGTAAAATAATTTAATTGAATTAACTTAATTAAATTTGAATGGAAATACGATGAAATTATTACGTTCTCTGTAAATTTGGACTAAACTTCTTTCAAATGACATGAATTTGATTAATGAGGGATGCAAATATTCACCAATAAATCGGTATTTTTACCCAACGGTTACGAGAATAATTAAAAATTATTGAAAATGTAAGCTAATTAAAAATAAAATATAACAATGCTAAATTATTGCTTTAGTCGAATAAGACAAGATGAATCATAAACAAATATTAGTTATGTTTTTTAAAATAAAATAATTAGTTAAATATACTGCAAGATGAATTAAATCGAAAAAATCATCCATTATTGCCCAAAGATACTGACTTTAAATTATAAGAGGGAAAACCAAACTCAAAATCTACAGTATCAAAATAAT
>MU181996.1:57561-76673 GCA_016904865.1 Pissodes strobi
CCGTGACAAAAACACTATTGGAACAGCGGTTAGAGCATTTACGCGCATCTGTATTATCAAAAATTAAGAGTACTTTCTCCTAGAGTTAAATATGTTATATTTACGTCAAAAAATATCGGTAAAAATCATGATCCTTGACGTCTTATCCAGTAGCGTGCCGTAGGTATAAGGGCGGGAGGGGCGAGTTTGCATTAGGAGGCTGAGGCGGGTTAGATAGAGGCGGGGTGGGGGGGGGGGGGTCATTCGCCCCCTCGTGGCCCCCTATACGGCACGCTACTGGTCTTATCTTCGAATATATGAGTATAAGCCAGCTTTAGGAATGTTTACTGAACGAGAAAACTGCAACCGATGATCTGTGTTCTAGTGCTTGTCTAAATTCCATGTTTAATATATAGGTACCTAACAGTTTTGGTTTAGAATAGGAATTGGAATGTTCATTTATAGCATCAACAAGTAAACTCTATTTATTTTCTGATTTTCGCCACATACAGGGCTGATCTTTATATTTTGAAGAGCTAGAAAAAAAATTGCACGGATTTACCCGCCTCATCCTGCTTTAAAAATTCTAAAAGCAGATGAAACCAATATGGCAGTGGTTAGGATCCTCGCGATTTTTGGCGTCTGGCGCACTGCATCGCTGTGGAACTCACTACCAGGACATCAGTTTCCCCCAAATTACAGCCTATAGCTATTCAAGAACCGTGTCAATTAACATCTTCGCATACACACCGCTAGTCGAGCGCCATAGGATCTCCCTTTAGTGTGTGTCATGGTCATAAAAAAATACAAAAATTTGTAGAGTCTACAGTAAAATAATGAAAATTTCAACAATCACGCAATTTTGTTTTCTATTATGATCAGAGTTGACCCTTTCAGACCCGATGTCCATCACAATGGACATCAATGTAATACTTTTTTCTAGCATTACATCCATATGTGATATCCTAAAATTATAAGCGCCATGGATGAAGTAAGAAGTCATATTTGTTAATTTTTTCTACTTTTTTTTTGCATCCAATTTTCGAATTATACTTCCATACTAACAAGAAAACTATCAGTATGTAATAGTATATTGTGCAACAAGTGCTGAAAATAAGACTTAAAGTCTCAGGTGTGTGAAAAGTCTTTTTAGCACTGTACTTTTTCTACGACTGCTACATACAGGGTGCCCCACTAGGAGTGTGGTGGAAAATTACATGTTATATGAGAAACTTTGTTATTATTGATTTAT
Source organism: Pissodes strobi (assembly GCA_016904865.1). Classification (NCBI taxonomy): domain Eukaryota; kingdom Metazoa; phylum Arthropoda; class Insecta; order Coleoptera; family Curculionidae; genus Pissodes; species Pissodes strobi. The sequence continues at coordinate 58,793 of MU181996.1, forward strand.
CAGAAAATTTTATTCCTAGCGAAAGAAGCTACGTGAGTAAGAGATTCTCGCTAAACTATAGCTAGGGGCACAGTCCTAAAATGGGGCCACCAAATATTTTGAAAAAGAGGCTCCGGGGGCTAAGCCCTAAAATGAGGACCCAGGGGGACGAAACCATAGAATGGGGCCTATTGTACGGGAGTCCCATTTTTGCAGATTTAGGAATAGAGCCCCCGGGGGCGTAGCCCTAAAATTGGGCCCCTCGCCTTAAAAGGGGGCCCCTGGTATGAGAGTCCCATTTTCTACAGTTTTGCAAAAAGGGGCTCCTGGGGGATGAAGCCCTAGAATTGGACCCCCTTTTTTAGAGATCTGGGGATGGGACCTCTGAGGGCGAGGCTGTAAAACGGAGACGAAGTCCTTTAATCTAAATACCCGAATAAGCGTGTGAAATGTACAGTTTTCAAGAGCAGCTGTTAGTGAGTTTTTGTCTATTTTCTGGGCAGTCGTAGAAAATAGTATATTATTTTATATGGAGGAAAAGTGATACTTTTCATGGCGCGCTCGTGTTTAACAGCCGAACGGAGTGAGGCTGGTAATAGAGAGCAAGCCATGAAAAGTAACTTTTCCTCCAAATAAAATATGCTGTTTTTTCTTCAAATGTCGACAAATTAATGCAAAAACATCTCTTTTTAATAGTAATAATATCTAATTATTATTAAAGATAAATGGGTTCGCAAGGCGGCTTAGACCACGGTCGTAGGTGGCCTTGCTTAGACCGGTGTCGGTGAATATAATGTAACATAAAGCTGTCAGTGGACACTGTCAACAATAATAAGTTTTTTAAGATTGCATCTCCGATTGCGTTTTAATTCCGTATTGATAAGCAGTTATTGAGTAAGTTCGATTAAATAATAACCAATTTGTTCCTAAATTAGTGATTTTTAGAAATGCAGTCACAAATTGAGTGAATACAAATTGTAGTTTAATAAATCTTGAGATGTTGACGCTTATTTTGTTGTCTGTTTGTATTGTATCTATGTTGCTATGACAACACTTTTACCTCCGCCGCGGCGGCGCGCCGGCGGAAAAGTGAAAAGTAAAGCTCCGGCGGAGGAAAAACGAAACTTCACGGCCGCCTACACAGTCGAGTAATGACGGATTTACTGACGTTTGAAGAAAAAATCGTTTGTATTATTTGCGTTCACATAACTACCAAAGTAACGTTGTAAAATCTATATGAACTGATCATTTATGTCCATTATAATGGACATGGAGACTAAGAAGTTTTTGATTCTGAAAATCCAAAAGATACCCAAATATACAATTGTCTTTATTGAATGATGATGAGCTTGAAACTGAATGAAGCTATGGTGCCACCGTAAGAAATTTCTGATTGCGAAGGTGATAGTGACGAGGAAACATTCGCACAAGTTGATAATAACTCATTTACTCCACGCGTTATATAATGTTATAAGATTAATGCAATCATTTTCGAAAGAATGGGCATGAGCAAGTTATCCCAACAGGCGTAGGAACAAAAAAAGTATCACGAATAAATAGGCCTATCTTAGGGATAGAAGAGACAAATAAAGCCGACATCAAACGGAAAACTCGATATTTAATCAAAATTCATTTTGCAACTGAAGCTAGTCAAGCCGACATGACTTCTCAAGAAAATGTTTCGTCCCCTAATCCAGTAGATTACTTTTATTGATACATTCCTGCAGAAATATTTACGACAATAACAGAAACGGGTGATATATATGCCTTTATATCATGATGTCATGTTTGAGATTTTTAAGAGTTAGAATGTATAATGATAAGGCATTAAATTTGAGCCTGTTTTATGACACTGAAAATCCGATAATTTGAAAAAACTACCAGAAAACAGTGACCGATTATTCAAGATACGACCATTGAATGATTCAGTTGGTGTATGGGGTTACAAATGGAACTGAAACTTTCCATCGACAAATGGTACCATTTAATGGAAAGCTGCCAATTGTTCGATACTTGAAAGAAATGTCATGTCCGTGGGGTGTGAAACTCTTTGTTTTTTTGTGATCGTAGTGGTCTTGCCTATCAGAGTTCAATTACTGAGTTTGGCAAGGAGATGCTGACAAAATTTGGTCTGTATGCAACCGTAATCCTGAAGTTGTCTGAAAACATTCCAAAGGAACAAACATTTTGACAATTATAATCTTTATACCTTCATGATAAGCAAATTCATGCTGTTGGGACGGTGAGACTGAATCATTTTGATAATCCACCTCTGAAGACGGACAAAGAAATTTAAAACTGAATAGATGATACGGCTAGGAAGCGATAAGTGAAGATGAAATTCTTTCATGTAAATGGCTGGACAATCGAACTATCGTTTTGGGATAAAACTTCATTGGCAAAGATGATGAAGATTTGGTGAAAACATGGGGCAAAGGAGCAAAAGATTACAAGGGAATTGAAACAATTGAGGGAAAACCCAAAAAGAAATTTTCAGAAAGAACAAATTAATTCAGGTTTAAAAGGGTTAGACGAACATATTTATTCTAGTGTCAGTCTATACCTCATCTCCATTTATGATGCAGTGTAAAAACACTAACGCTGTGTTTCACTAGAAAGAGTAGAAAGTTTCTTATGTCCTTAGCTGAGGATTTCTTATTTACTTATGATAAAGATAAAACGCATTATATAATGCAATTTGGAAGATGCGACCCGTTATGTAATTATGTATGTATGTATGTAATTACATTTTTTCCTTAATTTAGTGGATACGATTACCACTCGAAGTTCTTCGATTATATGTATTTTATAGTACTAATAAATTATTTCATCGTTGCTAAGGAATTTAAGCTAAAGTTCGCCCAGCCGTTGTTGACCCTCGAAACGCATGCAATTGCATGCGTTTCGAGAGTCAACAACGGCTGGGCGAACTATTACGCCTATGCTTAAATTTTTATTTGATTTGTGTTTTAATTCTAGCTATCCTGATATTTAAAAATAGTAATTATATTAAGTAGATGATTCTAATGGCAAGTACAATATATTAGAGAAATATGCACATCTCTTTCGAAATCCAAAAACTGCTTCTAGATCTAGGTCAGAAGCATCCAAAAGTGATTACAGAAGAGCAGTTTATTATTACGAAGATAAGTTAAATTTTACAGTGTTCATAATTTCACAAATACAAAATATCCTAGGTACTCTTAAAAACGAATAAATTTCTGGAAGATCAACGATCGCATTAGTATTTTTAAAATTCTAATTCTATTTTTAACATACAAATTTTATATTTTCTCATTATCACTTTTTATTATGTAAATATGTTTCTCTCAATGTCAAAATTGAAATCAGTGACATTTCGTAGAATTTCCCATTTGTCCGTGCACCTACTTCGTGTCAAAAATCGTGTCTATTGCAGCAGCTGTAATAAAATAGGTTACAAAAATGGAACATAATAATTGAGATGCAAAGTGATTTTGTGTTGCTCAAAGTGTATATATATTGTGTTAAGCAAAAAACTTGAAGGTAAATTTTTAGTGATACTTAATTCATAATAATATTAATACTAGAGTTAATTTCGTAAATATATTTTGGATCAAAGTGATTGATTCTATCAAAATATTTGTGCCATTCTGTTTGTTTCAAAAATAGGTATCCATATATTTTTGAATTAAAAATAACATTCTTATTTTAGAAATTCTGTACCTATGTATATCTCCTAATATGAGTGTATTTAAGCTTTAGTTGAGAATTGATGCATAGAGCATAAAGCCATCCAAAGAGTATATATAAAAAATAAATATCTGTGGGTACTTATGATGGATGATGGAAAAATGTTACGAACCTAAATTTTAGTCTTGGCTATTATTTAAAGTTGACAGGAAGTTATTAAAGGAGCTCTGAAGTAAAATAATATTTCTTTAATATAATGTTTAATTTTTATTATATATTCCATATTTTACTGTAAAATTTTTTCTGATATTTTCCAAAGGATTAAGCAACAGTACATAATATAGTCTCTATCTAGGAAATTATAAGGTATCTTTGTATTCAAGTAAGTAAATTGACTATTAGAAAAGGGGCCTAAGCACGTTTAACATTTGGCTACTAAGAAATCACTCGTTGTTAGCAAAAACTTTCATTAACTTTCACCAAAAAATAAATATATGACGTAAATTTAGTTAAGCGAGAGAGAATCGAATAAAAAATTTAAAAAATTCTATTTTGTTTTCTAAATATAAAATATTACCTTTCTTACTGAATTACGTTGTTTTTTTTTTGTTAAGCCAAGTCCTACAACCATATTTTTACCAATATTTGAGTAGCATTTAGTCGATTTCTGCTCATTTTCAGGAAAATTAATACTTTTATTCAATAGTGAATTAAAATTAATTCTATATGGATCCATTTTGAGTGAAAATGGCATTGACTCGGATAGTTCAAAATTGCAGAAATTTTGGATTCTTTCAATATTTTAGTATGAATTTTCAAATCCTACGTACAATTTACAATACATTTGATGAGATTTAGGTTTATTCGAAGGTAACGATTTTCTGACTTTAACAAAATACGTTGATTCGGGAAATAAAAAATTATGGAAAATTTCGAAGTTTTGGATACCTATTCTTTCTCATACAGATCTTCGAAATCTACTTAAAATTTCTGATCTAATTGCTTAGTTTCAATTCTACGTAAAATTTACATCTGATAAGATTTCAGGGCCGTAGCCAGAAAGAATATTTAGGGTAGGCAGAATAAACTTTTGGACAGGCTCACACATTACACACATAGTTTATTTTATTTAAAAAATATACATCATGGATAAACTATGTTAGTACTTATCAACGTTTGAATTTCTCATTTAGCATTTATGTTTAAACAAGATTAACAGGCAATAGATTAATTTACATAAATAATAATTAGTATTAAGAAACTACTACTTTCTTTAACAACTCGACATACTTATTTACTTTTTGTGGCATAAACTAAACAAGGAAAACAAAATAAAACACAAAATATCACGTAAAATATTTCTTATTAAAATCCCTATTATAATAGTGGTCCCCACATTTTAATTTTGAAATTAAATTCCTTTCTTTGACATACCATACAAATTAATAAATGAATACTCAGGAGAGCAGACTATTAATTAGAAATTGCAGGAATAGAGAATATGGCAACGGCTGTTTTCGATGGTGCCTGGAATGGCCGATTAGAGCACATTCTTATTGCGTCCACTTGTCGGTATTCCTTTGGTTTGTGATTTTCACCACTTGAGTGACGATGCTGGCGTATTTCTTTTAATTAAAATTAGTTAAGCATTAGTTTTATCGATAATTTTGTAGATAAGTGAATTTGTTCCATAATAAACTAAGTAGTCGTTCTAAAATACAGTGAGGGATGTTTGTAAGCCTGTGATAAATTTTAAAATTTTAGTTTTCTATAAGCGTTTTTAGATTTACTTTTTTGTTAAAACTATGTCCACCAAAACACATTATATTTCTTGCGAGTATAAAATTGTGTGTGTTTATTTAATAACAAATAAAAATATTTATGGGCAAAATGTATTTACTGTGTTTCATATTGTTAAAAGCAATAACTAATCAACTTTCAAGTATTCTCTCAGACTTAGATCATACCCACATATCTATTACGAAGCTTATGATTACTAAGTATCTGATATTCAAAGAGAAAGTGCTATTATCTAAGTACTCGATACTTGAAAAAGTATCAATAGCACACCGCTACTGGATAACAGTGCTGCCAGATTAAACGCACGGTAGCAATTATAATATGACGTCATAATTTTCTTTTTGGCGCGTGTCCACAGTTCACACTGAAGCAAGATTTTAAGTAATTTTGTTATTTTCAAAATTAAGTGTATATTGTAAAATAAAAAAATAAACACTTTGACGTTTTACAAGCTATAATTTTCCCGAACTGATGTTAATGGCAGATTTTGCAATAACCCCCAGTATCTGCTTTTTCAGGCGCCAGCCAGTTTTTAAATTCTGAATCTTATTCCCATTCTGGTTTAAATTTTTGAGCATATTTTATTTTTTGCCGTACTGTAGGTAAAACCTGTTGGGTCATCAGCTAAATAAGATTCATCAGAACTAATAATTGAAAACATACATTTCGATATTTAAAATGTTGATATTACGTATCAATTTACTCACCTCATGATCATATACATTCAGAATTTTTTATCAAAATATTCAAAAACTACAGACAAGATACGTCACACGACACAAGGCGATGGATAAATATGATATAAAAGGTCATTGTTTAGGGAAATACTACGGAAACGCAAAAACTAACCGCAATTGCAGCTGGTCGCTTCTGGGAATTCCCGAAATCCGAAATAAGTCGTTTGCGACATCTGCATCGAGATGATGAACCAAAGCATGTTCATAGTTTTATCGATTGTCCATTGATAATTTTTTTACTTTACTTTAAGTATTTGCATAGATCTCATATGATTACTTTGTTTTCGATTTTGCGGTAGAATTAGGAGTCGCTGCGGTAGAACAGTAGCTGCAGTGTGAAAACAGTAGATCTATTGTAAAAACCGTAGATCTGGCAGCACTGCTGGATAATGAAATAACCAACTTGTCAAATCTAATCCCACAAGACAACAACGTGGCGCTTATTTACCATCACTCTCGATTTTTTTTCTTTATCCTCTGAATGATCTTGGGCAGGCAAATGATTCGATGGCGTACCCCTGGCTACGGCCCTGTAAGATTTAGATTTTTACGAAGATAACTATTTTCTGACTTTTACAAAATGCCTTGATTCGGGAAATAAATCATTACCAAAAATTTCAAAGTTTTGGATATTCTTTCTCATAGAGATTTTCGAAATCTACTTAAAATTTCAGATGTATTTGTTTAGTTTCAATTCCAGGTAAAATTTACAAAACGTCTGATAAGATTCAGATTTTTACGAAGATAACAATTTTCTGATTTTTACAAAATGGGTTGATTCGGGAAATAAAAAAATGGCTGAAAATTTCAAAGCTTTCGATATTCTTTCTCGTAGAGATTTTCGAAATCTACTTAAAATTTTCGATTTATTTGTTTAGTTTCAATTCTACGTAAAAATTACAAAACGTCTGATAAGATTTAGATTTTTACAAAAATAACAATTTTCTGATTTTTACAAAATGCGTTGGTTCGGGAAATAAAAAACCACGGAAAATTTAGAAGGTTTCGATATTCTTTCTCGTAGAGATTTTCGAAATCTGCCTAAAATTTCGGATCTATTCGTTTAGCTTCAATTCTACGTAAAATTTACAATATATGTGATAAGATTTAGATTTTTACGAAGATAACAATTTTCTGGCTTTTAGAAATTGCGTTGGTTCCGGAAATAAAATATTTCGAAAAATTTCAAAGTTTTCGATATTCTTTCTCAGAGATTTTCGAAATCTGGTTAAAATTTCTGGTCTATTTGTTTAGTTGCAATTCTAAATAAAAATTACAATACATCTGATAAGATTTAGATTTTTACGAAGATAATTTTCTGATTTTTACAAAATGCGTTGGTCCGACAAATAAAAAATTGCGGAAAACTTCGAAATTTTGGATATTCTTTCTGATAGCAATTTTCGGAAACTACTTAAAATTTCCGATATATTTGTTTAGTTTCAATTCTACCTAAAATTTACAATACATCTGAAAAGATTTAGATGTTTACGAAGATAACAATTTTCTGATTTTTACAAAATGCGATAGTTTGGGAAATAAAAAATTACGGAAATTTTCGAAGTTTTGGTTATTCTTTCTCACAGAAATTTTTGGGATCTACTTAAAATTTCCGATCTATTTGTTTAGTTTCAATTCTACGTAAAATTTACAATACATCTGATAAGATTTAGATTTTTACGAAGATATAATTTTTCTGATTTTTAAAAAATGCGTTGGTTAGAGAAGTAAAAAATTTCGGTAAATTTCGAAGTTCTGGATATTCTTTCTCATAGAAATTTTAGGAATCTAGTTAAAATTTCGTATCTATTTGTTTAGTTTCAATTTTTGCGTAAAATTTACAATACATCTGATAGGATTTAAATTCTTACGAAGATAACAATTTTCTGATTTTTGCAAAATGCATTGGTTCGGGAAATAAAACATTACGGAAAATATCAAAGTTTTAGATATTCTTTCTTATAGAGATGGCGGAAAATTTCAAAGCTTTCGATATTCTTTCCCGTAGAGATTTTCGAAATCTACTTAAAATTTTCGATTAATTTGTTTAGTTTCAAGTCTACGTAAAATATACAATATATCTGATAAGATTTACGAAGATAACAATTATCTGATTTTTACAAAATGCGTTGGTTCGGGAAATAAAAATTACGGAAAATTCCGAAGTTTTGGATATTCTTTCTCATAGAGTTATTAGAAATGTGCTTAAAATTTCCGATCTGTTTGTTTAGTTTCAATTCTGCGTAAGATTTATAATCCATCTGAGAAAATTTAGATTTTTACGAAGATAACAATTTTCTGATTTTTTCAAAATGCTCTGATTCGGGAAATAAAAAAATTCGGCAAATTTCGAAGTTTTCGATATTCTTTTTCATAGACTTTCGAAAATTACTTAAAATTTCCGATCTATTTGTCTAGTTTCACTTCTAGGTAAAATTTGCAATACATTTGAAAAGATACAAATTTTTCCGAAGATAACAATTTTCTGATTTTTAGAAAATGCGTTGGTTCGAGAAATAAAAAATTCCGAAGTTTTGAATATTCTTTCTAACAGAGATTTCCGAAACGTGCTTAAAATTTCATATCTATTTGTTTAGTTTAAATTTATTCTACGTAAGATTTGCAATACATCTAATAAGATTTAGATTTTTATCTGATTTTTACAAAATGCGTTGGTATCGGAAATAAAAAATTACGAAAATTTTCGAAGTTTTAGATATTCTTTCTCATAACGATTTTTGAAATGGACTTTAAATGGCCTATCTATTTGTTTAGATTCAAATATAGGTACTCATTGATTAATTACTGGTACTTTTAAGATTAGATTTGAGTTTCCGATTTTTTGCTAAATGCTTCTGTTTCGATAATAATTAAATAATGCAATAGATCGTGAAGATTTTTAGATTTCTGGTATGAGCTATCGAAGTTTAAAAGTTTTTCAATAAGAAGAAAAGTCTTCGATTTTTATAAAAAGCTTTAGCTAGGGAATAAGAAAATTTCGGGAAGTAGCTATTTTTTTCAATGTTCAAGTAAATATTTTCGAAATCTGCGTATTTAGTATACTTCTAAAATAAGAGCAAAAGAGAGGTTCCTATTTTTGAAAAATGCTTTTTTTTGTTCGGGAAATTCAAACTTCTGGCGCTTATTATCTAAATCGAATGTTTATCAATAGATTTGATATCTTTCAGAATTTTCCTATTACAACAACTTGATTCAAAACCTGACATCTGTTCTACATATATGATCTCAATAGTTGGATGCTACTGGGCGAAAAATTATAGGTAGCAAGCTTTCGCAGAAGGATGTCATGGTTAACGCAGTCGAACGTCTTGCTTAGAAATATAATCCTCAAAAAACTTTGTAATTCCAGTAGCCATGCATTTCTCTATTATTTTTGAGATTATTGGAAGAACTGAAATGGGTCTGTAGTTCGAGGGCAGTTGCATATCACCCCTCTTGAAAACAGGAGCAACCATAGCTCTTTTCACAGCCGTTGGAAACAATCTTTTCTCAAAACATAAGTTGATGAGTATTGTGAGTGGAATTATAAGAATATTTTTAATGGATTTTATAACATTAACATAGAAACCGTAGACATATCTACTACGTTCAATGTTCTAATAAAGATTTTTGAAACCTACGTAATTTTTTTATTGATTTTATATCTTGCAAGACTGTTCGATGACTTATTATTGTTAGTAGATCTAAAATTATTCCGATTTTTGCAAATACTTCGGTTAAGGATGTTGAAGATTACAGAAAATTCAGAAGTTTTTCAAACGTCTGACGCCTTATATAAATCAAATATTTTTCAATATATTTGATATAGTTCAGAGTTTTCCGTTTACAGGAACTTATTTTAAAAAGATAATAAATAGAGCCTCCGAATTTTATACAAATTCTGACTAGACAAATTGCGATTTTTCCCAATAAAGTTTTTCGAAATCTGCATACAATGTCGGTCTTACTTATAACTAAGCAATATTATTTTGTGGTGAGATATTGTCATTTAAACAGGAGAAACTATATTTTCAGGGTAATAGATCGAAATGCACATAATTCTCCGAACTTAATAGGCTTATTATACTTATTCAAAATCAGCGAGACCCATTTGCTTCTGCTTTTTTTGCGAGGTTCTTTTCACATGGTTGATAAAATGTTGTAAGAGTATTAACAATCTTTAGTTTTTATTTTCCTGTCCTCGAGACATTTTTATCGCGGTTGTATAAAACACTAAACCTGACAGAAATGGCACGTGCATTATCGGTGCTTAATTTTATTCGTACTTGGGTATCCGTTAAGTTGGGGAATTTCGTCGCGCATACTGCAAGATAATGTTAGCTTTTACCTGCATAAGGTAAAATCTTTATATTCTTAAATTCACGTTCGGAAATTTACACATTTTGCATGCAAAAGGTATCTGGAAAAAATACACGAGAGTGCCAGCCAAGGTGACAACTATTAAACTAAAAGTAAATATTTACCTCTTAAGATCGTAACTGGACAACGGTTTGCATAATGAATTCGCTTTATAGAAACCGAAGTTGTACGTAGATTTCGAAAATATTTACTTGGAAAAATTCGCAATATGTTATAATTTGGAAACTCTATTATTCAACCCAAACAAGTTGCTGTAAACGAAAAACTCTAAAGTATATTAAATATTTTGAATATATGTATATATAGATAGATTTATTTATTCAAGGCCAGAAGTTTGAATCTCTATTTCCTAGAATCATTGTATAAATATACAATGCTGGAATCTTCTATTTCCTGAGGAGATGTATTTTGAAGAAATAGGAAATTCTTTTTTACTCTAATTTTAGAAGTACTACTAATGATAATATCTGAAAAATCAAATCTATAAACAAATGCGTAGATTTCGATAATTTTTAGTAGTTTTCCGAAATCTTACTTTAGCTGAAATTGAGAAACTTTTATCTAGTCTAATTTTAAAAGAACTATTTTATTATCAAAAAACTATGAGACTTATCATATATATACAGTGCTTTCATTTCAAAACTAGCCACCCCAGTTTCAGGGAGAACCAATTATTTTCATACAAAACGTCGAAACACGTCAGATTTTGTTTTAAGGGGGACATATTATAATAATAATTGCAATCGTACAGGGTACAGAAAAGCTGGACGTATGTCTTCTTAATTTTTTTAAATGAAAACCCCCAATTTTTTGTATATTTTTGGATTTCCCTTAAAGTTTTAAACACTTTTCCTATTACATATTCATAAAGGTGTGAAATCTAAATTTTTAAGTCATGTCAACAATATGACAGATCATCTTAAAGGTCATAGAAACGAACCAGTCAAGGTTATTTATAAAAGTGACTTTTCGCTTAACAGTGAAAAGTAATTTATTTACAGTTTAGCAAAAAATTGGTGTAATATTCAGTTTAATAATAATGAAATAATTTTCATTTATGGTGCTCAGAATCGTTGTGTTCGCAGAACAGCTCGAAGATTTAACGGCAGGTACCCTAACAGAAACGTAGGCCACAGATACGTGATAGAATTGGTGAAGAAGTTTGAAGAAACGGGCTCCGTATGCAACAGAGTAAATAAGCAAGTAAGAGTTCTAGATGAAGTTACCCAAATTGAGGTATTAGGTCATTTCCCTATGAATCCCACTACGTTAATTCCAAAAGTATCTAAATTAACACACGTTTCAGTAGGTTCCACTCAAAAAACTTTGAAACTTAACAATTTTTTCCTTATAACACACAAATTCTTCAACAGCTCAGCGAAGTCGATTATGACAGAAGAATTGAATTTTGCGAAACAATGTCTCAGATGATTCAAGCTAATCTATTTTTTTTTTGAAAATGTATGTTTCAGTGACGAATCAACTTTTTTCGTAAGTGGGTCTGTGAATAAACATAATTGCAGATATTGGGACAATGAAAATCCACATGTGTTTAGGGAAGATCATACCCAATTTCCTCAGAAGATCAACGTGTGGGCCGGTATTCTTGGAGATGAGATAATTGGGCCAATTTTCATAGAAGACCTGACAGGTGAAGTATACCTGAATATATTGGAAAACATCACAGATCCCATTATTACTCAATCTTTGGAAAATCAAGTTAATAAAGCCCCTTATATGGAACCGGATGAACAAAATTTGTGTTTCCAGCAGGATGGAGCTCCGTCCCCTTATGCGCTTCCAGTTAGGGCGTGGTTGAATCAAAGATTTCCCGGAAAGTGGACAGGTAGGAGAGGTTCTGTAATGGCCGGCGAGGTCCTTAGACCTCACACCATTTGACTTTTGCTTTGGGGATGTTTAAAGACCCTAGGTTATAAAACACCGCCCGATAATATTCCCGAATTGAGAAATAGAATTACTCAAGGATGTAGGCAAATTAACCGGAAAACTTTTCGAAATCAAAAATAGGCTCTATTACTGTCTAGCCAATAACGGAGCACATTTTCAAAATTTAATAAAATAAATTTTGAACATGAATTCCTATTTTTTCAAATTATTTAAGTAACGTTAAAATGTGTCGATATTTTGAAAACCGATAGATTTGGCCAAAGGATATGCAATAGAAAAAGTGTTTGATACTTTAAGGGGAAACCAAAAATATACAAAAAATTAGGTGTTTAAAAAAAGTAACATGACAGACGTGCAGCTTTCCAGTATAATTAAAAATATTATTAAAATATGTCCCCCTTAAAACAAAATCTGACGTGTTTCGACGTTTCGTATGAAAATAATTGGTTGTTCCTGAAACTGGGGTGGCCACTTTTGAAATGAAAGCACTGAATATGAAATTCTACGTAGATTTCAATAATTAGCGGCAGAAGTTTGAGAGATTCTTACTATCGAAATCTTCGATTGTAACGAATTAGTGCGCCACACGTTGGTGGTGCCACTTTGTGATTAATTGATCAGTTGGCGTCACTTTATAATGAAATACTAGCTCAGTCGCCAATTTGTAAGGATAAATTTAGCGTAAGTTAATTTATTTAGTTTAATTAAATATGAGATACTTTTTCTCTGAAGGTGTGAGTTGCCTCTTTCATTAATTATATTTTTTAATATTGTGGGCGCCAGAGTTCTTAGAGACAATGCGAACAGAAAATGAATACTTAGATATCAATAATTATAAAGATAAGATTATTAAAAAATTGCACTTATAATTTACGTCTTACAGAACCCGATCCTGCAATAAAGTAAACAAAGTATTTTTTAAAGCAATAATGTATTATCTTAATAATTAATTTACAAGCATGAGTGATGAGGTTTAAAAAAATTGAAATCTATATAATCGGATGTAAATATAATTTATGAAATTGTTTGAAATGCAGTTTTTTCTTTTAAATAAATAGACTAGCAATGAGAATTAAAACTAATGTAAAGGATAAAAAAAATTGAATTAATAAGTAAGATGATTACAATGGTCTTTACAAAATGTATTTATCTTCTGAATGGCTAATACTTAGCTTATCCAACTATACCGTAACCATGCAACTGTATTGCGACTTCTACTGGAACCTGCTTCTGCCTATTCCCAAGTTCAATTGACTTGAGGTCATCTAGGACTTTAAGGTTGTGGGTATCTGTTCCCTCTGCTATCAGTTTGCTATGACGACGTGGATTGACTGTGATGCTTTTTCCCAGTCGATTCGGGAACTTGTATACATGGAAGCGAAAATAATCTAATTTTAGACCACTGTATATCGCTAATTAAAAAATTGTTCAAGGAAATATCTTGTGGACCTCAGTTAAACGACTTCACAAGAGGAAGTAATCAACAATTTTAAAATTTACTGGTTAAAGCAGGTATAATCAAAAACTTAAATTACATTTTTAAGTTGAACAAAACTTATAAATAACTACGGTTAAGCAAAGTTATAAATAGCTACTGCTACTTAAGATATTATTTTTCTTTACTTAAGACATGAAATTCAAAAGAAATTATGACTGAAATTAAAAATTCAAAAGGAAATGATGGAACTACGTTCCAAACAGTGGCTCTCGGCAAATTTAAATAAAAGATAACTTGAATTTAGTGACAGATTAAAAAAATAGAGGTACAACCTCTCTATAAACGAGTCATGCAACTCAAAATAAGTAATTTCTATTATTCTACTATATGTATATGGCCCTTGGCACATAAACGATAATTGAGCGTAATTACACCTCAATTAATTAAAGAAAAAGGTAATCACCATCTCACATTGAGATATGAATTAAGATAAAAGATAAAGAAAAAAAACAGGTAAATTTACACATGTGAGTCAATCCCTCATAAATGCAAATTAATGTCGATACATCATTGTTGAAACGCGACAGGGCAAGTGCTAATAATTATATGCCTGATGTTACAAATAAACTGAAATATTAATGAAATAAGCCTGAAAAGAAAAAATATTAAACCAGCAATATTATGAGGGAGAATTCGAAGGAAATCTACTGAAAATTCAATTTACTACCTTCACAGGAATATATGGAATCCAAGAATTTCCCAAACAATACTGTTCAATTTAAATGGAAATACGTAAAACAATGTGTGTGACCGCTAAACGATGAAACAATCACGTTCCTGTAAATTTGAATTAAACCTCTATTAAAAATTACACGAATTTGACCCATGAGAGACGGAATTATTCACCAACAAATCGGTATTTTTTACCGAACGGTCACTAAATAATTAGGATTATTGAAGTTGTAAGTTAATCGAACGTTTAATATAAAAATGCTAATTTCTTGCTTTAGCAGAATATGATTAAGTGAATCAGAAACAATTATTAATTATATATTCAAAAATTTTTAAAATTAGCGAAATATATGCAAGATGAATAAAATATTTCAAGGTCAAAAACTAGCACTTACCCAGCCAAGCGTTGCCAACAAGATAAACGACCTTTCTTTCAAAATTTAAGACGTTCAACAAATTCTGATTTCCGATGTTCTCATTGGATAATTTAAATCATATGACTACCGCTATCGGACACGCGGCGACAAACTAAGAAAATATTCAACATAAGCTAACTATAGTAATCCGTAATAAATGAAATGCACAAATGGTAGGTACATGAGATGAGCCCGTTTCCGAATGGATGTCACTTACTCAATATAGAAATCTACAGCGACACGAATCCGCAAATTGTAGATATAAACCCGCGTACCTGTCCTTCTTAAATAATTAGTGGAACGGAATAACTTATATATTCCGTTACACGATATCTCGAATCAATTTATTTTACAAAATTCTGGGACTATTCACTCTACGTTTAGATCTAGATATTAATTTATTCAAATAATTCTGATAGTTACCAATTATCTAGAAAATTTAAAGCATATTTCAAAAATCTAAACCAGATCTTTGACGAAGTTCGCAATTTTCCGAAATCTTCATCTTCCAATACAAAGAATTTTATACAATTTGAAAACTCTTATTCATAACAATACTTAATTATAAAACAATTTTTTGCCATCAGCTAGGTTTGAAATGTTGGTGTTTCCGAATTGAGGACCGATGGTTGAGCTCCCTTAATACCTGCACCGAATTGGGGACCAACGTAATGAATTCTGTGGTCTCAATATTTGAAGAAAGTGAAACTTCTGAAAAAGATATTAGGAATTGAGTTTTAATTTTTTTAAAGATTTTTTTCCTCAAATTTTAACCCCGGTTTCGACACTTTTTTTTATTTTTTTTTGCATTTTTTTCAAAATTTTTTTCATAGAGCATTTTTTTTTCTTTCCATTTTTGTCATCCCCGACCTCGTAGCTCAACTCCTTATTTCGTTTTATAATAGTTATTAATACTTTTATTAACTTTCCGAACAATTTTTTACGTTTTTTTCAATTTTTTCCAATTTTTGTAAAAAATTGGGTATCCGGAGGGGGGGAGGGGGGGTTGGTTATAACTTCCCCCCAATAACCCAGGTGGTCATCGCTTGTCAGATTTTCGATCCGAGACTCCGTTGCAGAGATATAGGCAAAAAACGCTCCCAAAATCCCCCCTTAAATGAATCAGTCATTTGAGAAAGCCCATAAGTCACAAATTTGACATATTTGAATAATGACGGAATCCTATTTCTAACATGTAGACGCTCATTTCAACGAGTAATCCCATAAGTCATACCACTCCTTGTATTAAATTTCCGAGCGTGAAAATTTGGTTTACTTGAGAAACCCCATAAGTCGCTGACTAATGGTGTTTCTCTAATATATGCTGATATTTTGCGTACGAGCACCGAATATAAACAAGTTATGTTCGGTGGTACGAGCTAGTAAAAATCAGCTGTTGGTTTTAGATTGCTTTTAGTTATTTAAATCTCAGATCACACCTACATAACTTTGTTTTAAATAATAACTACAAGCTAAAAATGAGATCCAATTCAGACGGATATGCGTAATAATGACAATCTCAACGGAAAACGAAAGAAAGAGATTCAAAATAGATCTCAGTATTAAATCAGAGGTTATAAAAAAAGCAAGAGTGTATACAAACTGCTTATACAAACTGGAAGGGAAAACAAATTAATAAAATGGTCTACTGTTGATAAAGATGATAATGACATTGAGTTTTTAGATTAAATTCAACTACTTAAAAAACATATTTTGTTAATTTATGTAGTTTTGTTGTCTAAATAAGTTAAAATTTGAACCCTAAAATCCGTATATTTGAGAAACCCCATAAGTCATGATTTTCAAAAAAATATTTAAGAGAAAATAAAAAACTTATCACAATTTTTTAGTTGCTGTCACGTAGCAAACAAACCTTGTAATTCTAGGAAAAAAAATCAATGTTTTATCTCACACAGACACGTTTTAAGAAAGTTTTTTTCAGTTTCCCAACATTATACTTTTTTGACTTATGGTGTTTCTCAAATGACCGATTCAAATTAGAGCCCCGGTCCCCTCATATGGTTAAGGGTAGCCCCCCATGCGGCGCACCTACCATAAAAATTTCGCCCCTCTCAAAATTAATTATTTTAGTTTTTCCTTCTCCCTCCTCTCTTGGTCGAACATGTTTTCGTCCAGGATCCTCATTTTACCCCAGCTACATGTCCTGACCGTTTCAGCCCTCTAGCGTTACTGGAACATGCTTCATTAAATTGTTTCACTTTGATTTCCGTTTCATTTTTCAGACTTACTACCCTCGTTAAAAAAAGTTTCACTTCAACAATAAAGTTTTATGAATGAATTTAAATTTATTGGCATTCAGGTAAGATTGCAAAATATGACTTTCTGCTGGTTGCAACCGAGACTTCATGAGAAAAATTTTAATTGTCCGGAATCTAGATACTAATAATCAAAACCAGATTTCTGACCTAATAAAGTTTTACGAAAGTAAAAACAATAAAGTTTTATGAATTAATGTGAATTCATTCGCATTGAGACAAGATTGAAAAATATGACTTCCTGCTGGTTTTAAACTTAATTACTATACCAAGAGAATTTATTATTTTTAAGCAACAAAAACTCGGAATCTCATAGGGATTGAACTCGGGAACGCTTGAGAAAATACTTAATTTTCCGAAATCTAGTAGCTAATATCATCAAACCAGATTTCTGACCTGAATTCATTCGCATTGAGACAAGTTTGAAAAATATGACGTCCTGCTGATTTCAAACATAATTATACCAAGCTAATTTATAATTTTTAAGCAACAAGAGTCTCAGAGTTTCATGGAATTGTACCCATGACCATGACCTCTTGAGTT
>MU181996.1:76683-90678 GCA_016904865.1 Pissodes strobi
ACGAAAGGACAAATAATAAGCCCTTATGAACTAATCTGAATTCATTCACATTGAGACAAGATTGAAAAATATGACATCATGCAGGACTCAAAACTTAATTATACCAAGCTAATTTATAATTATTAAGCAACAAGAGTCTCAGAGTCTCATGGAATTGTACCCATGACCATGACCTCTTGAGTTATTTCTTAATTTTCCGCAATCTAATTACCAATGATCATCAAACCAGATTTCTGAACCAGTAAAGTTTTACGAAAGTAAAGTTTTATGAATTAATGTGAATTCATTCGCTTTGAGACAAGATTGAAAAATATAACGTCCGGCTGGATCCAAAACTTATTTATACCAAGATAATTTATTACTTTAAGCAATAAAAATCTTTGAGTCTCATCGGGATTGGACCCATGCCTTCTTCAGAAAATTCTTAATTTTCCATAATCTAGATACTAGTAACTATTAAACCTGATTTCTTACGAAAGTGCAAATAATAGAGTTTTATGAATTAATGTGAATTCATTGGCATTGAGACAAGATTGAAAAATATGACGTCCTTTAGAATTCAAAACTTAATTATACCAAGGTAATTTATAATTTTTAAGCAATAGAAATCTCGGGGTATCATCGACCCATGACCTTTTGAGAAAATTCTTAATTTGCCGTAATCTATATACCATGATGATTAATGGTCAGCAAACAGTTTTACGAAAGGACAAATAATAAGCTCTTATGAACTAATCTGAATTCATTCGCATTGAGACAAGATTGAGAAATATGACATCTTGCAGAACTCAAAACTTAATTATACCAAGCTAATTTATTACTTTTAAGCAACAGAAATCTCGGAGTATCCTGAAGGATTGAATCCATGCCCTCTTGAGAAAATTCTTAGTTTGCTGTAATCTATATACCAGTAATCATCAAACCAGATTTCTGACCTAATAAAGTTTTACGAAAGGACAAATAATATAGTCTTATGAATTAATGTGAATTTATTGACATTGAGACAAGAATGAAAAAATATGACACCCTGTTGGATTCAAACCTATAATTAACAAAACTTAATAATTTATTACTTTTAAGAAACAAAAATCTCGTAGTCTGATGAGGATTGAACCCGGAACCTCTTGAGAAAATTTTTAATTTTTCGAAATCTAGATATTAATAATCATTAAACCAGTTTTCTTACCTAACAAAGTTTTACGATGGTATAAATAATAAAGTTTAATTACTAATGTGAATTCATCGGCATGGGGACACAATTGAAAAACATGACGTCCTGCTGGATTCAAATCTATTTATACCAAGATAAGTTATTATTTTTAAGTAACAAAAGTCTCGGAGTCTCATGGGGATTGAATCTGGGAGTTTTGATTGGTAACAATTTATCTAAACAGGCCGCTTGTTGGTACCGACAATAAACCAGGATATAATAATTTTTTCACAGTTTTAATATATTGATTACCAATAAATATATTATTTTATACAATGAATAGTTTCGGCGCCGGCGGTAGGATCCTTGTGAAACATCTTTAAATAATAATACTAGGGATAATTAGTACACTGCTTTTAGATGTTTCAAAATAATTGAATGAGATATTTTTCTCTACATATGTTTCGGCTTGATAAGGTCTTTATCAAGAGTAGTTGTATACTAAAATCTAAATTGTTATACCCTACTAAACCGCCTGACGGTATTTTGTTTTTATTGCACTGTCAATTATTATGCAAGTAGTTATGGTTGCAGTAGATTTTCATGTGTTTAGGTGTGATTTTGTTTCTGATGCATTGTTTTAAAAACCAAATATGATTGGAAATTGGAACACTTTTAAGATTTTAGTAAACATCGTCGAGTGCGGCGTACCTATTATCGACGATGTTTACTAAAACCTAAACAGTGTTTCGATCATATTTGGTTTTTAAAACAGTGCATCAGAAACAAAATTACACCTAAACACATGAAAATCTACTGCATAATTGACAGTGCAATAAAAACAAAATACCAGGCGGTTTAGTAGGGTATAACAATTTAGATTCTAGTATACAACTACTCTTGATAAAGGCCTCATCGAGACGAAACATATGTACAGTAAAATATCTCATTAAATATTTTGAAACATCTAAAACCAGTGTACTAATTATCCCTAGTATTATTATATTATTTTATGATAGTTAATAGATAATAAACACGAAAAACTTCACGAAACAAACTATAGTCTAGAGCATCAAAATTGTATTCCAAATGCTAAGTAGTATAGAACAGAAATATAAGTTCAATTGAGTTAAATCACCATTATCTTCTTGGTCCATCTGTTGTCAGTCGTTCTCGCAATATGTTCTGCCCAGTTCCATTCTAATGTTGTTACTCTCCTGACCTGTTGTTCTTATTATTTCGTTCTTCTGGATTCTGTCTCTTAAAGTGACACCAAATATGGCTCTATCCATAACTCGTTGTGTCACTTGTTGTTTATTGATGGATTTTTAGTCAAGGTAAGTGTTTCCGCTTTCTTTTCAGACATACCGGGATGTCTGACCGAAATACATCCCCAGATGCCGCACGAATTTCATGTCCAAGATGTTTGTAAGACGTTAAATGTTGCACCTCCTGCCCACTCAAAGAGATATTACCATTCATCACCAGATTTGTCCTAAATTCTGTTTTTCACGAATTGATCTTTAGACTGGCTCTTTTGATGATTTGTAGCATAGATCTTGTAGCATCTGTATAGCTTTGTCAATTATATCTGAAATCAAGACAATATCGGCTGCGAACCTAAGATGATTCAAGTATTCTCCATCTATGTTTACTCCAAAGTTTTTCCAGTCTGTCTCCTTCAGCATATATTCTAGTAGATTTGTAAATAGTTTTGGTGATATGGTGTCACCAAAGAGCATATAATGTAAAGAGAGGACAGTAAGACAGAGCAATCAAATTAGAGAGGGATAGATGAGAACTCCGACTTAAAGGGTACCTCGTATTTAATCGGATTATATCGGACACAATCGTCAAGCAAGGGCGATCAGCCAACACAGTGGGTTAAATATATCTCGTAAAGATCAAGTTTAGATTTATTAGGGAGACGTTTGGTTTAGTTTTTTAATTCATACTGTGTAATTGAAATTAGGTGTGTAAACTTTAATTATGATATGTAACACACTTCATTTAATAGAATCTTTTAACAATCACTCGATAAAATTTTGCTTACCTACAATACATGAATTTTACATGACTTTTCTCAAAAAAACCTCGGATTTCTGATAAAACATTAATTGTTATAATTTTATTATTAAATATTCAGAAAATTCTACTCTGATAATTAAGCTTCATACTCACTTTCGCGAATTTCGCCTTTTTTGACATAAACTGTCATTTTCAGCTTTAAAATTATTCGCGGCGAAAAATTTAATTTTTTTACGAATTCTACAATAATTGTTAGTTAACCTCAAATTTCTTGACTGCTTTGCTATATTTATTTGTTTATTCTTTTCAGGCATTGGGTTCATTAGTTAAATTGTAGAATAGATACTTTAATCATTGGATAATAATATTAATTATATTTTTTTTCGGTTGAGATATTATTATTTTATGTTCCGTTTGCGTCCTTTTCGTAATTATCCTAAAACTACGAAATACCCAGCAGCTAAATGACACCAGAAAAAAAAATTTCGGTTAGAAATATATTTTTAAAATGCGATTTTCGCAATTTAGTTGCAGAAATGAGATTAATTGAGCCCATTCATAAAAATATATTACTAACCTGCTTACATCATCCGGTACTTGGACATAACCTATAAAACCTATTCCACTAAAAGCATAAATTCGCAAAAAAGTTAAAACTATTTGAACTTTTTAGCAAATATTCGCCGACGAAATTTCGCGTCAATGAGTATGGACCAAAACTTACATTCGCGCGAAAAATCAACAACTGTCAAAAAGGCGAAATTTGCGGAAGTGAATATGAAGCTTTAAAGTGAGATTCAAAAAGAATTTACTTTTTCGTTGATTTATCTACATACTAATAGTTTATCCCCTCTATGTTTTGAATGAAACTTTCCTTTAAAATAATCGAAAAATATTGAGTATACCTTTTTGATTTAAACTGAAGGAAATTCTTATTTGCTTAATTAAAGCTTTTACACGTCCTGAATAAATCTTAATAAAAATTCGCCGGAAACATGGAAAAACTGAATTTTATCATATTTTTTAATTAAAATAAGTTGAGCACTGAGATTTTAAGAAAATGCAAAAGTTTAAACAAATTCAGAGAATTTGAATGAAAATAACTCGATATAAAATTTTATCCCAGCAGAAAGTATTAGATGTTTAGTAAATTTTGTCCACATTTTCGTTATTTCTACCCACTGTGATGTAACATATTATTCGCCATCTGTTTGACTTGACGTCAACATCGCCCGCCTTGATAAAAAGTTACATCCGGCAACGTCGCGATATCTCCGAGTTAAAGGGACGAGGTCATTGAAACGGCTGACGAAAGATCAAAGGAAATATACTCTTTGGTGTCACCCTGGAGAAGTTCTTGTTCGATTTTGAACTTGCCTGTATCTTCATGGAGCCTAACACCTGATGTTGCGGTTTCATAAATACTCTTAATAATAGCAGTGTATCGGTAGTCTATTCGGCAGTCGGAAAGAGCCTGGATCATTTTATGTTGGGCAATGGTCTCAAACGCCTTCCCGTAGTCTACAAGAATGAGGATGAGCGGCTTATTGTCCTCCACGCATTTCTCAATTAAGCTTTTGATCACTCGTATGTGGTCGTTTGTTCTATATCCTCGACGGAAGCCAGCTTGCTCTCGCAGTTGGTAACTGTCAAGCTTATTTGTAAGTCTTCTTGCAATTATTTTCATATATAGCTTATCGATGTGAGAAAGCAGGCTGATGGGCCGGTAGTTTTTAAGGTCCACGATGTCGCCCTTCTTGTGCATGATGACAATACTAGCTTTTATACCTTTAAAAAGGCATGCATTAAAGAGCTATAAAATAGCGTATATTAGAGTTTGGCTTCCTTCGTTGATCGACTCAATAGCTATATCGCCGTCTTCCGGAGGTCTGTTATTTTTCATCTCCAAAAGTGAAGCTCTTATTTCGTCGATGGTTATTTCTGGGATATCCTCCGATCCAGCATTCTGAACCTTCGGTATTGACCCTAAATATCAGTTTTTATAATTATGGTACAATAGCTAAAAATAATCGATGATAATTATATTTTCGATTTTAGGAATACTTACTCTCGTACATTTTTCCATCATAGGTACTGAATAAATTTAATTTTCTTTTAAAGGGTTCAATTTGAACAGAAGTACCGAATATCCGAGCTTTAGGGATATTTTCGGATCCCATCTTATATAATCAACGTGATTTTTGTTCAAAACTACTGTTTATCTTATCTTCATAAACGAATAAAATTCATCAAATAAGGACGGCCGGGATCATTTATATCGTTAACCTATTAAGTTACTGCCATTGTTTTTAAATAAAGGGGGGGCAAACGTTAATTATTGTTGTTTATTGTTATAACGACATATTGACGGTTTTAATTTTGACCCCCCATATACTTAATGCCAGTTTGCTATTGCCTTGGCAAAAGTACCTTCTTATATTCTAATAAGCAAATAAAACGGTTATGTAATTTATTTCAGATTAGGTATGACTAATTAAATTAAGTAAACCTACAAACGTCACCAATTAGTTCCTACCTGTAGAGTAATGTTCGAGTTTAAGTCCCTGTTATATTATTAATCAATGAAATCATAACTGCTTCTATGCTCTAGTTGCTCAAGGTAGTATCAGTAGTTTGCACTATTTCAATTAGTTAGTGCACTTCAAATTTTTATTATTTTTGTTGAGACTGACTTAATATCTCGACCTCGTGGAAAACTTTTAAACTTTATTGGGAAAAATCAAAAGTGAAGGTACCATTAATAGCAGGTTAAGAACCATTAAGATTTAATTTTCAGCGTTACTTTTTTCCTTTCACATTGCCCTAAAATGTTGCGTGAAAGGAAAAATTTGTTAAGAATGTCTAACGGATTGTTAAACAGTTCACTCAGGCCTAAAACATTAAATTCTAATATGCAGCTTTGCAGCGATCAGGTTGCACCAATTGAGTTCAACATAGTCATTATATCTCGTTAAGTTACCAAGTGAATATCATAAGTAACTTACAGGGTGATCATGCAAAGATTGGATTTTGACGGTGTTTAACTATTAGTGTATTAGATTAGTGGTTGGTTTTTCTCTTATTCGCTTCCTCCCGTGTGCCGTGTCGGTTGAGTTTGACGCATACTATCTTGGGCTTGATTTATCAGGATTCCATTGGTGCTTGTCCAGTCTGCGATATAGGTATTAATTTGTTTTTGGAGGACGCGTTGTCGAACGAAATAAAAATGTCCAAACAATAAATAATACTATGAATAGAGATTCATGTCTACCTAAGCCAAATTTTCGACCTTCGAACCTGCGCATTTGGCAGCAGCCTAGTGTTGTTTAAATATTTACCTTCACATATGGCCTTCCGCTCGATTCGTTCGCGGGGGCGCAAACAAACACCACTAATCCAAACTAACCCAAGGCATTGCCCAAAATCAAGGAAAAAACAACTTTGAAAAGTATGTGAATTAGCACCGCATGCGTGAAAGCTCAAAGTTGGCGTACCTAGACGCGAATTGGTTACTGTCCGTTGACAAAGTGGCAAAATTTAATAAATTCTTGGAGTACACTTTTTTGGCGCTTATCGGCAGAAGAGTGTTATTACCTATTTGCGTTATTTATGATACTGGTACACTTGATTTATTTAAATAATATGTAGAGGGGGTGGGTTAGTTTGGATTAGTTTGGGTTAGTTGGGCTTAGTTGGTTTTCTTTGTCAAGATATATGCAATAAAGTAATTTGATTCATATTAGAAATTGAAATGGCAAACCTGCTTTCGCCTTTTACGCATGCACTAGATTCGACGATTCTCTTCATGAATCATGACCTATTTATTATATCTGATTACCTATCAAGGTAGTAAGTAATGAAAATTATATGGTTTTTGCACTGGGAAAAATGCAACTATACTAGCTTAAAAATTCTTTTTGTTCCAGGAATGTGGCCGAATTCCCAACTAAGATGCGACATGTTGGGCTGAAGCGGGCTCAGGCCCATTAAGTATATCTCGAAGTTTCTCCCATCGCAATGAATGCTGTTCTTTTGAAAATTTGGCTGCTGCTCATTGTATTTTATCTGCGTTTGTTCACAAATTTTTCGTTAGGTAAGTGAATACAATCAGCAAATAGAGTATTTAAATTACATATTTAAGTTTGGATTAGCTTTAAATTTGAGAACAAAGACTGTTCAGCGATACATTGTTCACATCACATTCAGGCGGCAAACTCATTAGTTTATCCTGAACACTTAAAACGCGTCCTTCTTATATATAACTTTCTACTGAATAAATTTTGAAAGGTACAAACAACAATGTCAAATCCACAATTTCGTAGAAGATGGTCAATATAACATCAAACGGTCTGTTATTTAACAAATTGCTTCGATTAAAAAGATCCAAGAAGCTAGACCCTTCAAAAAAATTGGCCGAAGTTTTTACAATAACTCACAAAGCTGATGCCATTCTCATTTGCTGTAGTGTTGGCATTAATCTACATGCAGGCAGTTAAAATCCGCCATCAAACAAACGGCAAATTAAAATCCCCCATTAAACTACACTAATGTGGCATTTCCAAAGCCAATTGTGTGTATCACTCAAAGTGGAATTAATATAGGATAAGTAAAGATCTTGGTGGAATGTAAACCCCATGGAAATAAAGACATCAATATCCTTAAACTCCGTTAGTCGCACACTGACTGTGATATGGATACCAGTAGCTCCTGATCTGACCTTGCCGGTAGATATTTAATTCTTGAATATTAAGCTCAGCACAGCACCCCAAAAACTTTTATTTTACCAAATCTCGCTTAATAGCAACAAATCATAAGGTAATGTGTAAATATTTTCTGGAAGGTGGCCCAGTTTGATGCCGAGCCCTCAAAGGTTCTGATAACAAGCTGTGTATGTTATATAGTTTTGACTGCTTTGCCTAGTTTTTGGGTCTTGCTGACACTGGATTCAATATCCGTTTGGCCTTTTGGTAAGACCAGGATTGGTGTAGACTTTGGAATCCTGTACCTAACAGACTGTGCAGTGTACAGCATATTTGACGTGAAGTAATACGTTCAGAAGTCGGAAATCAATTTTATTTGACTCTTCAATTCTCGCGATATTCTAAGGTTGAATTGCAATATTCATTACTGTATTGACCAGGTATTTCACATCATTATTATCCCTCCCCCGTTCCGGAAAACTAAATGTCATTAAGTTGTTAGCAAGTTCTTTAAAGATGTACTCATCGCAGGGATTATTTGAAGAAGTACTTTTGTTGACGCAATATTGACCATTTCGTATCCTCAGATCATCAATTGCCTATGGGAATTTAGGAATCTGAAGTAAGGCGGTCTGAGAAATATCACAAAGATACTTTAGAGTATTGAGGGCATCTCAAGGATTATTACCTTAATATCCAAGGTAAATCAGTCTTGTGGACTACCCTTCTGTAGCTATCATAATTTGCTAGAAGTTTTAAATCAGCTTCATCCACATTACATTTCATCAGGTACAACAGTGTGATCTGATCTTGGAATTGAGAAACATTCCAATAAGGACAGAAAAACCGTTATCTAGATTTATCAAAAAAATTTGTAAAACAACGGCAACAATCATAGCCGATCATCAGATAGATTTTGGTTACACTCTTGCGCATTTTACGTTAATGTGAATGATATCGCCAATCCTATTAAGTTCAGACTTGCTAAAATCATAAATTAAAAAAAATAATAAAACATTTCCGAGAAGAAGAAGAGAATCTGTTTATTAATTAAAATCAAATCAAATCAAATTTATTTGCTTAGTAGAGTGCATGCCAAAGAGGACTTAAACTACTTTAATAATATCTATTCCTTATAGTAAGCTTTTGACTAACACAGTGGATTTTTAAAATCAGTGCATGCTGGTCTTTAACTTACAATTTTACTTATAGAAAGTTATGTAATTAGCCATTACAATAAAAAATTAAATATATTTAAGTACACTAAAATAATAATAAGCCCGACAAATTAATATAGCAAAAAATATTTTATACAAAATTTATGTTATATTTATATACCAATAATTCCAGTCCAATCCAGAGTTTGGTTTTTGATCTTTTTGAAAGGTTTATTCCTAAGTGATCTAGGTAGGGCTTTATAAATTCTGGGGCCAGTGTAGCCAATATGTCTCTGAGCTGCTGTATGCTTGACAAGGGACGTCTCTAGGTTACGATTTGCAAAATTTCTTGTATTTAGGAGATGTAAGAGTTCGTTTCTGTTGTACTGATTATTAATCATGAATCTTAATACCGATTTTATATATAATTGTTTCAGATTTAAGACTTTGCTTCCCTGAAACAATAGTTCTGTTGAAAATCTGTAATTTTTAAACATCATTAATTTAATTATATATTTATGGGATGTGGATAAACTGTTCAAGATTGTTTTTAAGGCATTTCCCCAGACAACTATTGCATAATGCATATGATAGATTCAACCAGTGACTATAGTAAACTATTTTTAGCATATTTAAAAATAATATGTTTCTAAGTTCAAAGAATTTATATAGGTATTAGTTTTCTAATTCTTCCTGTTATGTAGGTAACATGATTTTTCCAATTTCGGTTTTTATCAAAGATAATTCCCAAGTATTTTATGAGCTTACCCCTTTTATACGGTTACAACAACAGGTTTTACAATTATCAGTATTACAATCTGAGCTATGTCTTTTTAGATTCTGAGTTTCAGGCAAAAATTTCTGTGTTAAAGCAAAAGTCAGGAACTTAGTCTTCTCTATGTTTAGTGAAAACAAACTATGGTCTAGCCAATTCTTTATTTTTGAGGCAGAAGTTTCAGCCCTTCCTATAGCAAGTTCCCATGTTTTATCTTGAACTATTATAGCAGTGTCATCAGCAAAGCAAAACACTGCTCCTTCATCGACGACTGATAAAACGTTATTTATGTAGATGTTGAACAATAATGGACCCAGCAGAGTTCCTTGTGGCATTCCACACACCATCTCAAAAAGCTCACTTACACTGTTTCCAATTTTAACACACTGCATTCTATCACTTAAATATGATCTTAGAAGTCTATACACTATACCCCTAATACCCATTTTGTTTAGCCTTTCAAGAAGTATGTGATGTGCCACACTGTCAAATGCCTCTTTCGTCAAATAGTTGTGCTTGCTACACCATTTTAAGACTATTAAGTTGTACTATTAATTCATTTGGCAAAATTGGGCCGAATTTGCCTTTGAGATATCCCTAAAAATCTTTACAGATGGTCTTATGTTCCGAGCCAATGCCTGTCCGACCGTGCTAAAGATTGTATTAAATTATATTGAGATTAAGCCATGATCACTCAAAAATGTATTGCTTCCATTTGCTAAGTATGCTTATTATTTCATTTTTATTGCATGCACTATCATTTGTGGCTTCTGTTATTACATCCCACATTTTTTTTTGATTATTAATATTTTCTTGCAATTTAGATTTTAAAAAATTGGTATTTTTTTTAATTATTTTTGTTGAAGAGTTTCTGTAAGTTTTATAATCATTCAAAATTTCAATGTTAACGATGTAAAGTACATTGTTTTTTCATTTGGTCTTTCTGAATGGATGAATTGACCTTACAAGACCATGAGTGATCCATGGCTTTAACCTCTGTTTTTTTATTACTAATTTTATATTCAATCATACAGTTTTCAATTTGTTTTTGCATGACGTTGATGAAGTTAACAGTGCATGTCTCAGCATTGTTGTCACTTAATACATTATCCCATCTTGATTGAGGTATTTGTTGTGAGAGTAGATTGTAATCTATTTTTTAAGGATATTTTTTTTGTTAGATACTAACATTATTTTTAAGTTTTAAATTTAATAGAATGGGATAAGGGTCAGTGAAATCTCGTTTTAAAATTACAGAGTTTATTTTATCATATTCTTTTTCCTTACATTTTACAAATAGGTGGTCTATACAGGTCGCTGAGCCGCCTGTCTCTCTTGTTCAGTGCCGTACCCAGGGGGGGGCATCGGGCCAGCCCCCCCCCCCCCCCCCCGACTGTATAAAAATGGGAACAGCGGGGGGGGCCCCCCAAATTTTTTTTGCCACCCCCTTTTTTCCCCCCCCCCCCCCCCAAACATATTTTCTGGGTGCGCCACTGCTCTTGTTACTCCATTAATTACACTCGTATATCCAAAGCCATGCATCAGAGTAAGATAATAATATATATATTTTTTACTGTAGTTATCTAGAATGTTTGAGTTAATGTCACCCATAAAAATACACAATTTTGTGGGATTGATTGCAGATTTTTGTAAAATGTGTTTTACATTATTTATAATTTCATCGATATTTGTAGAGGGTGAAAGACACAGAGCTAATATGTCTATCATAATATTACCCTTACAGATTGAAATCTTGACACAATTAACATTATTATTTTCTACAATAGTACACTATTGACTATTGATAAATCTCATTTCTAACGTATACCATACAGGCATCAAATTTATTTATGGTACTTTAATTCCAAAAAACACTATACCCAGGCATGCTAAAATTATCGACGTCATGGACTGTATGTGTTTCTGACATTACAATAATATCAAACTCCTTACCAATAGATTCCACAAAAACCAGAAAACTGTACAAATTTTGATAGACCCTGCGAATGTTGACATGAATTATATTTAAGTCTGTCCCATTATCATTAAAGAAAATAAGTTGAGTCTGGTCATCACATATGTATGTATCGCAAGTCTTATATTCATCTAGAATGTTCTTTTTTTTCTTGCTCCTAATTAAACCAGGCATATTCCCAAAACACAATTATGATAATATTACCCTCAGGTCGTCCTCTGAATTTATTTTAATTGGTCGCTCCCTTTCCTTCTTTTTCACAAATATGCTTCCATTCAGAGTGTATGCAGCCTTGTAACCTTTATCTCTCTGTACATTTCTAACTTTTTGGAATAGCTTTCTTTTTGATGTTGTCATATCGACATTTAGATAGATCCTTTGATCTTTGCCTTCAAGATCGCATTTTTTTCATGTTAAGCCCTTCACTTTTTTTTGATTCTTCTAAACATTTCCCGTTTCTTCATTTTTTCCAAGTTTGACCATGATCATAATGTCTTCTTGTTTCTTTACTCGATAGCTTTCTCCTTTCCCTAATGGCATGCTCATTTACAGTTACTTGCATGGGCTCAAGTGTTCTTCTTGTTATCTCAGCTGTGTTTGATTCCGTTTGTTTAGGTAATCCCACCATAAGTATGTTATTTGCCTTTTCTATCTGTTCCCATATATCAAATTTGGTCTCAAGCAGTAGCACGTTTCTTTTCGGCTCAATGTTTTCCTTTTTAAGAGATTTGATTTCTTCCAACATCCCTTCGAATGACCTTTCCTGATCGTCGAAGGAGTCAGACATAAATTGTATATGGAGTTTTTGATCTCCGACATGGTTTTCTCTACCTTCTTCCTAAAAAGAACAACTAAATCGACAAGGGTGCTCTTAATAATTGATCGCAATGTTTTTTCATTCATATTCAGGGTACCGATACCACTAGAAGAATTTGCCAAAGCACCAACCTCACATTTTTGTTGTTTGCTTGCAACAAATCACTTTTTCCTGAAATGCACAACTTCTTTATACACCCGACATAACCTAACACTATAATTATCTAATATGAATGAATAAATGCGCATTAAAATTTTATAACAGAAAATAATATAAAATAAAAAATACTATTTACTTATATGTTTTTATTAAATAGGCAACTACGTCCTTTCATTTGACACATATTTATAAACTTGTTTTTTTCTTTATTACTGTCTCATCTGTCAGAACTATTCGGTCAGTAAATTCGGTTGTCTAAAAAAAGCTTAGCAGAGATCCATCATAACGTGAGTGCGCCTCTTAATCCTTGAGGGAAACCTGGGTTAATTCATGTAAGAAAATGTAGTAGGTATTTATAGTTCATATTTTATATGTGACTAGTTTGAATAAACTGTCCTGCTATTTTTTTTTATTATACTATTATGTATTTTATATTTCATAACATAACATATATCTTTATAAAATCAACACTATTTTATATTTTAGAGATTTTGTGGGAAAAAATGCGTGGCATCACTACAACCACGTCTAAGTTTTTCAACGTAGGTAAGGTACTTCGCCATTGTATCGGTGCTACCCGAAATAGTACTGTGTACATTCACAAAATTTTAGTTATCAAGAGATAGTTACAATTAAGTAATACTGATAAAATCAAATATTTGTATCATTAAATTCGCCTACGTCACATTCTCTTTGATCAAGTAGTGTCCACAAAAAATATTGAATTAATTTTGTATGTCACGCTCTATTTTAAACCCAAACTGCGGAAACGGCTACCGCCATAAATATAATTAAACAAAATATTAATTTAAAATTAGATATTGGGATTAGGCATCTCAAGATATTTGGAGCCAGGTTTGACTGCACACATGAACAAACACACAAATTAATCTATTATAGGAACGGTGCATATTTTTACTGGCAAAGCGTCACGAAGATTGATCTATTATGATGATACATTTAAAATTCGAAATAGATAATTTACCCTATTTTAACAAGCCGTGTGATATGTTAATGGTGCTTAGCAGGGCCGGGTTTTGGTTTATGCCGGGGAAGGGGGGCGTCAGTTGTGTTACAGTTAATATACCTATTTTTTTTTATTTCATTAATTTTGTTTGTTAGTTGTAATTAAGTTATTTTAATTGCGTCCTTTAATTACTAAAACAGAGTTTTTTCCACAATACCGAAACAGAATATTTGCACTCGACGCGCGTTTCGCTAACCATGTTAGCAT
>MU181996.1:91078-153566 GCA_016904865.1 Pissodes strobi
TGGATTAACCAATACAATGGACTATACGGAATAGGCCCTCTATCTCTATTTAAACTATTCTTACATTTAATAATTTCCATACTTTCATATGCGTCTAATAATGTCCTATCAGTTATATTATGAATTAATTTAAAATTTTTAATTGTTATTCTATGATTATTATCAAAAGCATGCTCGGCAACACTTCATTTTTCTGTTCTACCACACTTTAAATGGGCTATATGTTCTTTGAATCTCGTTTGTATAGATCGTCTAGTTTGCCCAACATATTTTTGGTTACAATCCATACATCCAATTTCATATATTCCACTTCTTTCTAAAATTTCAATTTTGTCCTTTGGACCACTTAATAGTTTCTTAATGTTAAACTGAGTCTGGTATACTAATTTTAAACCTACTTCCTTAAAAACTTTTTGGAGTTCTCGAGTATACTGAGGATTATACGGTTTCGAAACATATTTTGAATTTTCATCCTGATTAATGAAAGAAGTGGAATCACGAATTGTCTTTCTTAACAAATGCCTATTAATTAGTCTATTTATTAAGTTAGTATTGAAACCATTAACTTTCGCTATATTCTTAATTGTTTCCTTTTCCTTATTAAATCTTTCTCTGCTAAGAGGAAAGTTAACCTTCTCTGCCAAGAGGAAAGTTAACCATACGGTGTACTAAAGAATGAAAGCTGGCCATTTTATGTTGGTCACAGTGGAAGAAGTCATTAGGAATATATCGGTTAGTGGCAGTATTTTTTCTGTAAATATCAAATTCTAATGTGTTAGTGATTAGTTCCTAATCACTAAAGTATCCACAAATGGTAGTTGGTCATTGATCTCGACTTCATAAGTAAATTTAATGGTGGGGAAACGGTTGTTTAGTTTTGTTACAAAATCTTCAATATTAGCGGTTTTTGTATCGAAAATCGCGAAAATATCATCCACATATCTGTACCATACCCTTGGAAAATATTCGAACTTCTGGCTGATTTCATTTTCAAATTTACTCATGAAAAGATTAGCTAAGAACGGCGATAAACAGTTGCCCATTGCCGTGCCTTCAAGTTCAAATAGTCATTTGTATATGGAAAGTAATTTTGATCCATGCAAAGTTTGGTGAAAGTAAAATATTCTTGTTTGATTTCGTTATCAAAACTATTCATCTCAAGAAATTCACCAAGGTATTGCAAGATCTGTGGGAGTGGTACACTAGGGAACAATGAGCTAACTTCAAACGAGATTAAAATTTCACCTTTATTAAAAATCGTATCTTTAATTTTATCTATGAAATCTAAGGAATTTAGTACTCCTGAATTCTGTTGTTTTATAGGTAAATTTTCAAACTGGTTTGCTAGTCACTTGGATATAAGTTGGCGATCCTATCGCCGAGACTATGGGACGCATTGCCTTCCCAGGTTTATGAATCTTGGGAAGACAATATAGTTTCGGCATAGGAGGATTACTCACAGATAATTTGTATTTAATTTGATCAGAAATAAGGTTGCTACATTTCTTCAAATTGTTTTAACTTATGTTACCATTTTAGATAATGGATTCCTTGAGATTTTGTTATAGGGCCCGGATGCGATTAAATTATCAACCCGTTGAAAATATTCGCTTTTGTCTAATATAAAACATAAACATAAGCCTTTGTCAGCTTAATAGAAAAGAAAACATCTTTCTCCTGTAATCTCTTGATTATACTTTTCCCTTTTCCAGGTCGAGAGTTAACATTATTATTAATTACATTTTTTGAGATCTGATTCCTGCATGCTTCTCTAACAAATCCTTTAGTAGGGTCAGGAAGATGTTGAATAGAGCTTTCTACATTACCTACAATATCAAGTAAGTTATCCTTTGGTGGAGGCAATGCAAAATTGAGACCCTTGTTTAAAAGATACAATTCAGATTTATCAAAAGATTGAGAAGATAGGTTTTTCACGATGTTTATGACTTCCTGAGAACTATCAGACTTAGGTTTCATTTTCCTGAGTTTTTAAGTTTTTTATTGATGGATGACATTTTTTTGATGTATTTTGTATCAATTACTAAAAACACTTTTCTCTGGAACTCGTACCATTCTTCATGTTCAGTATTTGTTAATCTAAATGTTAGTTTTTATAAAGTCTGTATGCTTCTAATTCAAACATAATTCGTTTACTGTAAAAATGTTTGATTTCTAAATCCAGCCACTTTTGTCTGGCAAAGGAATGTACTTTTTCTGTAACAGGAGAAGATTTTGGTAAAACAGTTTTAATAAAATTTGGAAAGACATTAAATTTTTTACAGGACTTTAGAAACCAAATATCTGCACTCACTAGCCTAATCTTAGTAGAAAATTTACGATAAAGATTAAGTTCCGCTGACCGTGAAGCCATCTCAACTATGTTGGGGCTTGGAACCTTCGGCAACATGCAAATCTGTTTATTTTGCAAAGTACAACATAGTGTTTTACATTAAAAATACCAAGTAATATTATACAAAATAATAGCATTTATAATTTCCATCTCTAATAGGTACCAGCACAGTAAAGAAGCTAAACCAAACTAACCCAAAGTATACACAAATAAGTGATAGCCATAGAGCAAAACTGCAAACTAAAATTTCAATACCTTCACATCCCCAATATATTTCTAATTTATTAGATACTTTATTAGATACCTGCCTCAAATTGATTTGGGGAACCAATTTAGCAACGGCCTTTTTAGGTTTAAGAACCGATTTACGTATTATTAACAGATGTTTGAAACTACCCTTTTATTTCCTACCTACTGGGAACCAATTTACCAACACCCGCCCTCTTAGGGAAATCCCAATCTAAATCGAGTTCAGGTGTGCAGGGGCCGCACTGTTCAGGCCGTCCGTCGCGTCGCCGCGGCGCACTTCTCGTTGGTGAGAGATTGTAGGAACTGGGTGATTAAATTTGCAAAGTATAAAAAGGTTACGCTGGTCTGGGTATCGAGACACTCGAATGTACCGGGAAACCAAGCCGCTGACGCCTTAGCCAGAAAAGGCTCTGCACGTAGATACTTAAGGCCTGATCCCTGTGAGGGGATCGCTCAGAGTGTTCGCGAAGGAGCTTTGGAGGCCTGGACGGAGGGTCGGGCCGAAGAGTTATGGCGGTCAGCTCCGAGGATGAGACAGACGAAGCCCATGATACATGGGCTCGCAAAGAGTCTCGCCAGGGGGTTGATGGGCCTACCTAGGAAGGAGTGCAGGGCGCTGGTAGGAATCACACAGTGCACCGTAGGCTTAGACGGCGTCTGACTTTGCTGATAATTGCGGAGGAGGGGGAGTCTAGTTGGTGCATGGAGGACGATGTGACCCCATACCATATACTTACGGAATGCTTCGACTTTGCGTGGGCAAGATTCAGAATCTTTGGCGCGACGCCGATCGAGCCAGATTCAGTGCTTCGTTTAGTCTGAAGAACATGCGGGCTTTCTTAAGGTAGACCGGCGCGGCGTCCTGGAGGTTCTCTAACGCGGGCTGGGGCACAACGGTCCCAATTGGTGGCCTAAGTGCAAGGCCCGCTAGGGGGCCACCCCTTCTATTACTGATACTGATAGTCTTCCACCCATGCAAGCGGATCCTATATCAAAGAATCGAAAAGCTTAGGACTGAATACAAATACTACTATACTTCTCAATAGACTCCTTACCGCCAGACTTGTAAAATGAAACAAAAGGTTCTATTTAAACATCCTCAGGTATTCATCCAGCACTAACGCATTATTAAATAAAATAGAAAGAGTATACGGAGAGTAAACAAACGCAACACCTAAAGGTGCGTCCAGACTTGTGACAAAACCCCGTGACGTGACAGCGTCGCGAACATTTTCACGACTAGGCGAACTTCGATGCGTGTCATCGTCGCGTGTCATCCCCGCGTGTCATCGTCGCGTATCATAGTCCCGTTCACAGCGTTCCACCCATTTAAATAAAAAACAGTCGGTCATCATGGACGTTGCAGCAGCAGCGTACATAGTTATAGATCATTTATTGCGTAATTCGATAAATGTTAACGTTGTCTCCTATCCACATTCCATCTTGATATTAAAAAAGCAAATACTAATTCGAAAAAAAATAGCCGCTACACTGGTTAAAATTCAAGTAAATATGCAAAACGTTCTGATGATACGCGGTCCCGTCCAGACTTGGCGAACCAAGCGGCGTAACATCCCTTTGATGCGACGCCAAAAGACCGACAGGACATGGAACGCAGTGATGACACGCGGTAAACGCGGCGATGTCACGCGTTGCGGTTACGGAGTACCGTCCAGACTATACGCGACGAGGTTCGCGGCGGTGTCACGATACGTGGTCTTGTCACAGGTCTGGACGCACCTTAAAAAGAAACTCGGTACTTCGTGCACATGGGTAGATTATTTATTTTCTAAAATATTTCTTATGTAATAAAATTACGGCAGTTTAAATTGGTATTATAACTATGGTAAAAGAGTAATCAGATATGGAAAGACCACTTGAAATACAAATATTCCTCGACGAGAGTAATTTCTAAACCTAATTTTTCATTCAAAAACATAGTTGATAGTGAACTAGAACATGATCGTTTTTTATCGACAAATGACCTGGACTTTCCATGATTAGTGCCAATATGATCATTAACCGAAACCGAACGAAATAATGATGACGTAGTCGCGACTGTAAAATTTATGTGTAATCTTCTCATCGACAATGCATTTTTCCAACTCAGGTGAATATCAGTTTGGAAAATTACAATAAACAAAGCGCTTGCGAGGCAAAAATAACTGAATTACATAGTTAACCATATCATAGAAGGTATCAATCACCACGATGATGTCGAAAATACGATTATCCACAACATTCAAATCTATACCGACGCAAAATAATTACTCAGAGCCAGAAAATTAGCACTTCTAAAATCTCAGCAACACTTATCATGCAGTGTCTCTGGGACATCAATAGTGTTGGGGAAGCACCCGAACATGTGTATTAACTTATCGTGTAGTTTGGTGGTAACACCCTGTGTGTCCGTAGTATGAATGAGTCATAATTCAAACCCAACTAGATTTATTTCACCCCAGGTAAACAGCAGTTTGTGCATTTAAAGCATTGTATTTCAGCTACTCCTTAGTCCGAACCTGGATTGTCGATAGACTAGATTCCGTTATATGAAACAATCGCTGGAAAGCAAATTGTCACTCTCCGTGAAGCAAAACGTTTAAATTCAATATATCTTTGTCTCCGTCAATGTTGTGCAAACAGCAATATGTCAATTAAAGAAAAAGCATTTTTTACCCTCTGAAATGCGGCTCGCCCGTTTCCCGCTTTTCTATCCACTTCTAGAAAAATTAGATTTTAGTGCCTTACAAACACTCACCCATCCAGTCATCGATCTGCTTGAGTTTGACGCCAAGAACATCTACCCAGTCGTAGCTCTGTTTGACGCCAAGATATTTAGTCGTTTTCTCATTTGTTTGCACAGATATTTAGATATCTGCTGTACTCTGTATTCCCTTTTTTTAACACTGAATCAAAGACTCTTTGGGCGTCTTAACGCATTTTCTCGAGACAATGCAACTCGAATCGTATATCCTGTTGAGGATAGAAGAAGGTAAAATGGCGGTTGGAGAATTGTAGTTAGACAAATCTGTTCCTGTGCTAGAGATTCGAATCAAATGTTCGAAGTCTTATATCCCTGGTGAAGTAAAGTTGAGACAATTGCAGAAGAAAAGTAACAAGGTATTTAGTGTGAACGGAAAGGCAGTTAGTTGAAATTTTGAAATAAAGATAGTTTGATTAAATTCAGTAAAGAGAGAAGTTGGTGGTAGATTTAAATAATCAAGAAGTTTTGTTAGACATTTAGTAATAGTTAACCTCATGTACAGTATTAACAGTATTTAGTTTTATGGATGATAGGATGAATGCTTGAAAGCAGTTAGAAATCATTGTATATATTAATCATATTTACTGCAAGTTAAATCCCGCATTATGAAAGTACGTAATACCTAAAATACATGTTTCAATTCACACCCTATTTTGATACAGTCCACTACTTATTTCGGTTTTTGCTAAACGTCTCCCTGGACACTTACCAGACTGGTCTCTAGTATAATTACACCCCTCTCGTTTGTTGTTCTTTTGGTTGGATGAGGCTCCAACTTTTGTGGTTTCGTGTTACGAATTAACCAAACTTTCGCGGACCACAGTTTCCTGAAAAGATGATTAGCCAACTGAAAAAATTCGGTCATGGAAACCCAGTTGGATGTGGTTTGGTCTTGCACGTCATTTATATGATCGAAATCGAATCTTAATGTTGTTTCGTAACTAATGGCAAAGAATATTATAGTACACAATTTTCTTTGCTAATGGTCAAAAAATAATGTTAAGTGCTAGTTGCTAGTTGGCTCTATAAGAACGGTCTCTGGTTTGTGGTTGCATTAAGAGGACTTAAGCATCTCAAATACTTTCCAAAAACAAATTAAGGAGGTTGTGTTTGCCTTTACCACGAATTTTTGACCCTAAAGTAATGGACATTTTTAGTTTCCCGTGGCTACTTGTGGAGCGTGAGGGAATTCATTCATCATCCATCATTACCTAAGAATCCTCTGGACGATAATTGGGTAGGTAACTTCTATTTAGCGAGATTTTCCGTTTTCCAGCTTGCAATTTTTACTATTTCTCAGTTTATATTATTGCAGAAGTGGACTTATTATGTACAGGGTGGACAAATAAGCGAGGTAAGGGCCTGTATCTCAGAAACCACTAATCGTAGAGACTAGATCGTAAAAAAGTATATAACTAAAGTGGCCAAAAGAAAACACTGGAAATAATTTCATACCTTTACCGTTAGGGGGCGTAAGAGCTATGGTCGGGTAGAAAAATGCATTTTACTCAAAAATATGTTATTATAAAGTTGATAAAAGAATACTACCAATGTAACCTCGTGAAATTCTGCTTCATCGCTTTGGATTGTAGAGCATTAAATAACGGCAGGGCGGAAGGGAAAAGTCTGACTGATTGAATGCCTATAACTTTAGTTTGACTCAACATATTTGAGCAAACTAGGTCTCGTTTGAGAGAGGAAACCTTGCTTATTAAGAACAAAATATACCCATAACATATTGGTCTCTGCTGCTCCCGCTAGGGGGCGCCAATTCGAAAGTTTATAGTTTTTTTTTCTCCGCAATTTCAAATATAATGATAAAATTATTTTAACAGAAACAGAAAGTAGATCAAATTTGCAAGTGCATTGATATATACATATAACTTGCATTTTCATAAACCCACACAAACAATTTTTACGATAATATCAAACCCAAACACAAACCGGATTCAATTGTCTTATTTTGGGATATCGAACACCAAATTTTATTGATGAAGGAATTTTACAAATAACATTAAGTTAAGTATTAAATTTGTTTTCGTCGCCGCGCCGTCACGTCGTCGAACGAAACGTCAAACAATTAAAACTATGGTTTAGAGTTGCTTGGGTCGGCGAAATTCCAAACGTTGCCAAATTGGAAATATTGTATTTATCCTTAAAATAAATTTTTTCGATAATTACTCTTTTGCTAGCTTGCGGTGCTAATAGTGGGTTCCTAACCACAGTGCTCCGCAATTTTAACCCGATCGTAGCCCCTAAGAATCTCGAACCCTCGAATTTTTGGCACGGAAATCAGGTTGCCTGTATAACTGGCCCGAGTTACCTGGGTACTGCCCAGTGCCCTGACTGGTTTGAGTAGTAGGACCCAGGTCCATACTAAACGAGCAAGAATTACTAACAATATTATCTGTATTTTCAAAAAAAAAAATGAAAACCACTGGAACCTATTCCGGTCCTTGTTTTTAACAGCTTTGTTTTATTATAAGTTTGTATGAGATTGGCCCACTTCTTCTTTATTTCATTTATTGTGCTTTCTATTTTAAAACTTGTTAAATTATTACAAATATTTTGCCAAACTTTTTTTTTTTGTAATTCTTTGGCTTGCACTTATTATGCCATTCTAGTGACTGTTAATTGCGTCAATTAATTGCATGGTCTTGTTATAGCCCCATATTTTTCTTTCTTTATCATTATCAGATATTGCTTGGGTGAAATCACCTTAAAAATTAGGTTATTATAAAAAGCACCAATGTAAAGTTTCAATGTCACTCATTCATAATTTTGAACTATTGGGATCCCTAATTAATATATGCAAATACCTAAAACTTTTTTAGTTATACCTACATAATATGTGACATTGAAGTGAAATTTTTGAAAGATCAACATAAGAATTAAACATAATTATAATATATTGTTTTTTAGCTGTTTATTTTCTATGATAA
Source organism: Pissodes strobi (assembly GCA_016904865.1). Taxonomy (NCBI): domain Eukaryota; kingdom Metazoa; phylum Arthropoda; class Insecta; order Coleoptera; family Curculionidae; genus Pissodes; species Pissodes strobi. Next base: position 99,384 of record MU181996.1, read on the forward strand.
CCATACCTTCTCTTTGTCTGTCTGTACTGTCTTCAATCTCCAGCAATGGAAAACCTTATTGAGTCCTCTCTCTAAGAAGTAATAGAACAATTACATTATAATTTACGTATTTTCAGAATAACTTTAACAGTAATCCGGGTTGCCAGATCGTTTGAAATCGTTGAAATTTAAAAATCTTCCGAATTTAGGACTTTTCGAATAAAATCCTCAAAAAATTAATTTTTTGGTTTCGTAGATTATGATTTGTTATTCCTAAAATTTAATAAATTCTCGTGACTAAAATATTTTGCCGCATATCTCTCAATCAAAATCAAAATAAGCTGTGTTACAAAGAAGTCCCCAAGAACTAGAAAATATTTAGTGCAAAATTTTGATTTTTCGAATGAAAGAAATAACTTATAACCAACAGTGAAAATAAGATTAAAAAGGAAACGATGTGTTCTTAAGACCGTACGACAGAAGTGAAAATTGTAACAAAGCGATACTAAAAATTAAAGAAAATTAAAAAAAAAAGTTTTGTAAAGGAAGGCGCCGGGCATCGAGCTTCATATATCTCACATGCTAGGCGAGGAGAGTCTCTAAGCCTCCATCTTACTTGACGGCTTTTGCCGAAAACGAGTATAAGTATACGGACCGGCATAATACATATTTAATAGTTGATTATTATGTTTAAAATTTGGCAGTTTGTTAGATGATTATTCTAATTAATATATTACAAACTGATAAAATCTACAGTGATCTAAATAAGATCTTAAATACCTTGTCACTCTCTCGCGTGATTTTTTTAGTCCAGAGGACTGGTTCGAAATTGCTCGTTGAGACTTTGATGTTGTAGTAATGAAACAAAATGGTTTCTTTACTTTTGATGGATTAACTTTGGTTAAGAAATAGACTACTGTAGATAAACAACACGATAAATTTTCTGAAGTCCGTTGTTTTAAATTTAATGAAAATTGTCCAAATGATGGAATGATAATAGTTTACCTCAAAAGTATTTTGGTCCTATAGCAATCAATCCGTAGAAAATACAACGTTCGTAACTTTCTTAAATTCATTCCTCCAATAAACCAAACCTTCTACACACAGCTATATCGACGATCAAAATCCGGAAATGAAAATATTGATGGCGCCAAAGAGCGCGATATAGTTTAACCAATTCCAATAAGGGCATAAGTCACATTTTTTTTTCGAGTTTTTGAAATGTGTTTATTTTTGTATATTCTTAATAAATATACTACATAAACACTTGTAGTTTTGTTGCTTGTGTGAGGCTGTAAGTAGGAACACGATTTGGGGATTTATTCAAAATCTTTAAACACGGTTTTCTCAAAATAGTAAAAAAGTGGCTTAGGTCCCTTATTGCCCCGATCCATTCAATCATTTCTTGTCTCAAAATAAAATGAGGTCGTATTACTTATTTATGAATTTCCTTGTATAAACATATGGCCTAGACAAAACTTATTTTTAAAGACAATTTTTCTATTTTGCACCGTACAAAAATTGTTGCTGCAAGCCAGCAATAAACATTGATTTCATTAGTCATACTCATTGACCGTAAAGTTAATTAAAAACGAAAACAGTCCGTCCAAACAATGTCATATTTAAATTTAAAACCTAATTCACTTGTAAATTGGTGCGTAGTTAAGCCACCCATAGATGGCAAGGCAAACAAACTTGTTTACTATATTTTGTTTATTTATGTTGCCCGAATACTGGGCCGTTCTGCAGCGGGCGATCGTACTCGCGACTACCTCGCTTATATAATTCCGTCTTGCTGACCCGATCTTCCAGTCATTTCGGCCTTTCGAGGTTATTCCTCTTCGACCAAAGCCGAGGCGCGTGGTCGTTTATGCTTATTTGTTGTCCCGTCCGACTAGCCAGCACCAGGCGGCAGTTTGTCTGTCGCCACCAACTGATGACTACGAAGGGATTTACTCTATTCTTTCTATCAGATATCTGCATAGCGCGCATCAGTATAGTAGTACTGCTTCTAATACTATTATTACTATTATAGTAACTATACGAGGCGCTATCCTCTATCTCTACTCTAGAGTCTCTCGGGTATTTATAATCCATGTTGGTACAGCTGATTTAATAAATACAGTGGACGTAGAAGGCACTACTGTTGTAGGTACAAGAACTGCTTTGATTACTATGAGAGCGGAAACATCTGATACTGGTGCCACAAATGAGAAGTCGTTTTGAATGAGACAATTATTAAGCAGAGTTCATATCGCAATGAATCACGAATCTTTACCATGTGACCACTTCATACGAAGACGAAATTGGTAGGCGGTTTTAGGCATTTTCAGATTTTTACTAGGCAGTGCTTCCTATTGTTTAGCATGGTGACATCACTGTTGCGTGACATGTGCGTTTGAGGGTAGGTTAGGAGCGTTGTGTTTCCTTTTTGTGTTTTTCAAAATTAATAATTAAAAATTTAATATGAACCTATTTTATTGGCGACATAGACGTAGACCTGTAATAGCAGCTTACTTGTTGCTTAAAATGCAAGAAAAACAGAATAATAGGTCTATTGGTGTTTGTAAAGCGCCGGCGGTCGCAAGTAGCATTTCATAATTTGGTGCAAGAAATGGTGGTAAATGACGAGAAGAAACTTAGGAACTACTATAGAATGTTCGCTGAATACTCTTGATTTCTTTGTGAAAAAGATTTCTCCATATACAAGAAAAGTTTACCATACCCGATAGCCAATTTCCCCACCAGAGATGTTATCTCTTACACTTAGGTAGGAATAATTTACGGTAAAACCTTTATCAACAGTCATTAATATTATTTGTTGGTATAGCAGAGCGTCGATATCAACCGCCCTTCATTATTATTTTCATATTTTATTTTTAGATATTTAGCTGCCGGTCGTATCATGAATTATCTTATAATTATAGATTGGGATTAGGCACTATATCAAATATAATCAAAAGTCGAGTCAAAAGTACATGTCCTGCTCTTTGGACATGTTTACAAATAATATTTACCAATTCCCGACAAAGAATATTAACTGTCTGGGGGCAACACAAGTATAGTTTCTATGATTTATTATTTGAACAGTAAGTAGGTACTTTCTTGCTGTTTTCTTTCTTACAGGCGCCTCTAGACACCGGATGGGATTATTACAACTACAAGAACTTCTTTAGCCTTATATTATTGGCAGTTTGCGATGCGGATTATTGTTTTACAGTCATTTTCCATAACAGCAACTTTCGAAACTACCTCCAAGAAGACTTATTAATGATTCACAACCGGTTCCCTATTATATAATAGGGGATGCGGCATTTCCATTTTGGAACCAATTTAATGCGCCTACACCCAAGGAACGTCCTAGCTTCCTCACACAAGAAACAAATTATGTGGATACGGGGAATGAAGCTGGTGAAGTTACAAACGGGGAATGGAAGACTGTTGTAGGAACCGCATTGAATCGAACAGAGAGATTGGGAGTAGTATACGCTCGTTACTTAAAGAATACACCTAGAAAGTGCTATAATAGTCTCTTACGAAAAAAGTTGCCCTGTGAAACAGGTGTCAACCCAAAGAGATATGCCATGGTGGAGTGGGACACTAAACAGGCTAAAGACTCAGTCGAGGAAAGCTTTCAATGAAGCCAAAGACTGGGGAATTGGGATAACTATCATAAAACCCTATCGGAGTATAGCAAAGAGCTTCGGAGATCTAAAAGAAGAACTTTTAGGGTTCTTTTGTGAAGGGATAGATGAATTAGCACCCTCCATTTGTCTATAAAAAGTGCTATTCAAGGAGCACTCAAATGAAATCGGCCTACTAATGAATAGAACCTAAGACACCTATGCTGATACACCTCAAGAAAGTCTAAGGATTATACTAACCACACTTTCCCGGGTCAAGCATAATTGCTAAAGAAGAGCTGGCACAAGAAGTCGAGCCCATTAAAACCACCCAGCGGCCTATAAAAGGGGCAAAAGGTCTAGCCAACAAAATCTTTACAAAAATACAATCAGATGGGCGATACATAGCTCTAATCCCTATAAATCCCCGGGAGTAGATGGAATCTTTCCAGCCTTGTTACAATAAGGTATAGAACACCTACTACCACACATTCAATCAATCTTCACAGCCAGCTTTGCATTGGGCTACATTCCCAAAAAAATGGAGGAAAGTTAAGGTAGCGTGTATACCAAAGACAGGGCGACGATCACAAGAGGAACCAAAGTCTTTCCGCAAGTTCCTTTCTAAGCTCCACTGCATGCAAAACAATTCGCATACCAACCATCAAAATCTACCATCTATGCTCTTCAAAATCTCGTCCGCGATATAGAGAAGGCACTGGCAGAAAAAGAAGTGGCGCTGTGTGCATTTCTAGACATAGAGGGTGCATTTGACAAGACCTCACATGAGTCCATTCAGCGCGCCACAAGGAGGGGTCCTCTCGCTCATGCTTGGTCTTTAGTTTTTTTTTATGGCAGTGGCACACACACTAAAGGGAGATCCTATGGCGCTCAACGAACGGTGTGTGTGCGGCGAAGATGTTGATGATCTACTGGTAAGACTGACTGAAACAGGCTTTGAAGCTCAAGGTTACGCACATGACCTAGTTATAATAATAAGAGGCAAGCATGACAACGTTCTCTCAGAACTTCTGCAAAATGCACTCAACTTTGTCAGCACATGGTGTACACAGGAAAGACTAAATGCAACCCAAGCAAAACCGTAGTGATCCCATTCACAAAAAGAAGAAAGCTGGACCCTAGAGCACCCACTTTGGGAGGAGCAACGGTAGAGCTTTCAAAAGAGGTTAAGTATCTTGGCCACGGCACAGTTGTTATATGTGCCGTGTCTTGGCATCGTTCTTGACCGGAAACTAACCTCGAACCTACATCTCGAAAGAACTATCAAAAAAGCAACGGCAGCCCTTTGAGCCTGGCGACGTCTCTTTGGTAAAACATGTGGCCTAAAACCCCCCATCATCTGTTGATCCTATAACACTGTTGTTAAGCCTATTATAACCTACGCTTGCTTAGTGTGGTGGGTAAAAACAAAGGAAATAACAACACAGCGAAAGCTAAGAAGAGTACAAAGACTCGCCTGTTTGGGTATAACAGGGGCTATGAAAACGTGCCACACAGCAGCTCTGGAAAACCTACGTGACGTTCCTCTGCTGCACATATGCATATAAAAGAAGATCTGGACCAGTGCGTATAGAGTCACTCAGACACAAAATCTGAACCTTAAATTCTTAAAATCCAGATAGAGGCGATGACCAAACCAACAGATACAAGGGAAACAAAACTCCATTTTGATCGCTCCTTTGAAGTGGTAATTGAAGACCGCAATACTACAGAAGAAAGACTAAAACAACTAAAGAGGAAATCATTTGTCTGGTACACAGATGGATCAAAGATGAAAGAAGGAGTGGGATCTGGAGTTTACGGACCTAGGTGTCGAATCCCTGCACTTTTAGGAAACACTCCCACAATCTTTCAAGCAGAACTAAATGCTATCAATATAGCCATCTCTGAATGTGTCAAAAAAGACCTAAGAGGTGCAAAGGTCTATATCCTATCAGTTAAGCAGCCTTAAAAGTGCTTGCATCTATCAGAATCAACTCCCGGCTAGTGTGGAATTGTCGGATGGCTGCAGATCGACTGGCAAACCGAAACAGACTCACCCTAATGCGGGTACCAGGGCACGAGAGTATGGAAGGCAACGAAGCCGCTGACTACCTCGCACGGAATGGTGCACAGACCGCCTTTTGCATGTTATGTGGCATCACTAGAGGACACGTAATGAATGAACTCAGAAATTGGGGAAAAAGGCGGAAAGAGACACATGGGGCCAATGCACCTGGACAGAGTCAAGGAGACAGGCCAAAATACTCACCCCTCACTCGCCTAACTACACAAAAAAGCTTCTCAAGCTACAAAACAATTAGATAAAACTGGTCGTAGATCTTCTCACTGGACGTGGCCCCTGGAGGTACCACCTCAAGAAAATGGGAAAAACCACTGACGAACAATGCAGATTCTGCCAAACTGTGGCTGAAACGTCAGAGCACTTACTCTGCGAATGTCAGACACTAACTCGCCAAAGGTTGAGGCATCTCGAAAATACGCTTGTAGCACCGGGAGATCTACAAAAGCTCAACCCTGGAAATATTCTGAGGTTCTCGAAGGAGATAAGAATTTTCGTGTAAAATAGAAGAGTATACACAAAAGATCAATTGCGATCGACGTGTTGAAGGGCAAATCTTGCCAAGCGACCCCTCTCCCTACCATACCATACCATTACTTACAGAATATTTTGTAAATATTTCACCCATACCCCCTCAATGACACAAATAAATGTATTTAAAATATTATATGTGAATGTTTAGTAAATTAATTCTATATGGTTATATAGACGCCGCTATAGTTTCAACAAATTCTGCATATTCAGAATACACGTTGTTAATAAACTGTAATTCTAATTTCATTCGCCTTCCAGCTGACGATTTGTCCGATACTGTCATGAGGGTTGGGGAGAGTTGTGGTTGAGGGGGAACACAGGAGAGGGTTCCCTTAAAACACTGAGCAAGAGCTCTTCTGTGTCAGCTAAAAAGAAAATAAGTAAACCTGAAATTTTCTAATTGCATATAATTATTATTATTCATTTCTTTGAGATGTATGTTGTAAATTTATCAATAAAGGATACAATAACTGATTTGATCAGTATCTGCCAGAATGCTTGCTACATATGGGAATGTATCGGTAAGTTTGAGAAGACCAAAGCTTAGTTCGGCTTGGTAACTCGTCACTGTTTTGACTCTTATGTTGACAGGTCATGTGCTGCACAAAAAGAAATGGTCTCGTGAAGCATGTAATCTGTCAGTATTGGGAGTAAAAAGAGTGAAAAGCGTTGCTAAGCTGAACTTACCTCAGATTAATAACAATGACAAAAAAAACCTTTATAAACTTCTTTTATAAGAGTTACAGTTCCTGAAAAAATTTAGATTAAAAAGGTAAAATTGTTAGAGTTCTGGGATTAAAACTTTTAGAAACTACAGCTTGCATGCAAGTTCATAAACATATCCTATTTTTTTGCAATTTGCAAAATGTTTTTATTCACAATTAGTTTGAACGTTTAACTGAAATCATTTTTTTGTTAAATTAAATAATTACTCACTGATTACGAATAATGTAATATACATACCTCGGGGAAAGGCTTCAGTGTCCAGCCCCCCACTGTAATGAAGCTTCGCTCTTCCCGCGTCGGTATGTAGTCTACTATAATTTTACCATAGCACTTAATAAAATACCTTTGGTCTGATCCATTATACACGATATTTATTTCTTTATGCATCAACTTTTAGCAGGAATAACTTTTCCTAATAAATCACTAATGAAGAAGTTTTCAATTTGTTGAAACTGGCATGCATATTGGAATTTTTTTATCATGTAGGTACCTAGCATAACTTACTTTTTCTGATGTTTCTTTTTCTGCGCTTAGATGCAGGTGTTGATAGATCATTAGGTGATTAACTTCTTGACGAGTTTGTTGGAATAGAGTTCTTTGTATTATTGTCCTCTGAAGTACCTGGTTCAATACTATTCGACGTTGTAGTTTTGGACATATTTTTGCCAGCTAGAAACAAAAAAATTTCGAAATATTTCCACAGCTCTTTTTTATTTGTTCCCGAGCCTGATGGCTTGTAGGTTCTGCAATAGTTAAATTACCGCCTATAAACTTTACATTTTCTTAGACAATAAGTATATATGTGAAACAATTAATTGAAAAAATAATTTTAACATACTTCAAATGTTTTAGGAAAGTGTCTCTTAAGTTCGTCCATTTTTTAATTAAATTTTCTGTAGATAATTTTCTCTTATATCGTAGCTTCTTTGTCTCAGAGGCAGGATGTGATCTCACAATAATGGCCTCGGTTGGGCGTCCTCTGCTAATTTTCCAAATACAGTTCTTGTCAACTACCGATTCTGTTGTTTACGATTCTTCCTCAATCTGTATGGACTGGGTCAATTCGAATTCCCGAGTCTCCGCACAGGCGTGTACTTCAAATTCTTTAACTTAGTCTCCCCACATTCCCCGCACTCGACTTGATACTAATAATGTTACCAATATAAAAATAAATCCTGTCTAAGAAATAACAGGCACAAAGTTTACTTTAAAAAGCAATAAATAAATAATAAAAAATATAATATTTACATTAAACTCTTCATGTATACGAGAAAAATAACCCAAATAAACCAAACTAAATTATTAAAAACCACTATGCAAACTGTCAAATTGGCCTAAATTCGTCATGAATATCGGAAAATCTTGGAATGGACTCAATTTTCCCGCGATCCAGATTTAAAATTTCACAAATTCACAAAATCTTTAATTACGCGTATGTCAACTCTCTCGCCAATTAATCGGCCCAATGGCGTTAAAGTTCGTGATTCGTATTTCGTAATTCGTTGCTATATAAACTACCTTTTAAGTTGAAGAAATCAGCCTTTTTTAGAGATTTTGTCGAGACACACAAAATCCGTCAAAATTAATACTTTTATAATAGCCGTTTATCTTTATCTTTATCATTGTTGAATACAATCGTTTAGAAATAAAACTGATGAGCTGTATACAGTGTGTCCGAAATTGGGAGGTAATGTATTCGGATCTTAAAAACTATAAGAGCTAAAAAGATGGTTAAATAGGGAAAGTTGTAGGCAATTCAATTGGGCGGTTCCTACAACAGTCCTCCATTCCCCTTTTGTAACTTCACCAGCTTCATTCTCACTATCTACATAATTTGAGGACAGTATTTCTTGTTCTCCGATTTTCCTACAACACTTTTCTTTAAAAAATTGTGCAAACATACAAGTGCTGCAGTGACTTTTTCAACTGTCCAAAATGTTCCACTCCGAGACAAGGATTCCGAAGGTATTCTCAATCATCCTTCTTGCACGACTTAACCTAAAGTAATTTCATTATTATAATATTATGATGCTGATAGTGTACACACTAATTTTTAAAAGGAGCTTTTTAAAGGATTAATACCTGTAATTAAATATCTTTTTATTTGGAAATATTTTTTCTTATGGCGGCCATTTTGTTTTTCAGCACATTTAAAAGTATCTTTTTTTCCCTTTTAAAAAATACTTTATTTTTATGTCAAAAAACGAAAAAAAAATATATTTTTAGTTCGAGCTGGCCATGACTGCCCAACATATTTGCCGTTGCTATGTTGAAGCTGTCAAATATTTTCATTTAATTGCATTTTTCATTGTGTTGAACAAAAATTGTTAAATAGCTAGTGAAATGGCGGGAATCTTCTGAAACGTGGAAAAGTTTGACATGTTAGTGACTTATATTAAAAAGCAAAGAAATGCGGAGAGTGCTGCCAATTATTATTTAGAAAAATTTCCGGAAAGACGTCAACCTGGGAAAAAGTGATCTCTACACTTATTAGGAACCTAGTTGCATATGGAAGTTTTGAAAGACCTCAACCAAAAAAAGTATCAAAAAAGTAATGAAATCGAAATAGAAATATTCAAGAATATTTTGCCGAAAATTCTACATCTTCTACAGGAGTTGCAAACGGAGAACTTAACATTAAAAGGAGCCCATTATCGTTCATACAGACCCACCCTGGTACAAGGGTTTAATGAGGTTAATTTTCAAAGGAGATTACAATTTTGTCATTGGTATCAAAATAAACGTCATGAAAACACCATTTTTCTCAAAAATGTTTAAGATTTTATGGACGGACGAAACACATTTTACCGATTGTGGCGTATTTAACAAACACAACCACCATTACTGGGCTGTAGAAAAATCTCAGTTACGAGAACAACGAAGGCTGCAAAAAAATATTTATTTTAGCATGATTTTTTTACTAAGTTATTCTTGTGTTACTTTTCTAGCAAATCGATTAATTGGGCCGTTCATTTACAAGCAGACACTGAACGGGCAAAGATATTTTGCACAACCTGAAATAGTTCCAGCAATTAGAGAAGTTGTTTCACCAATTGAGTTTAACAGTTTTTGGTTTCAACAAGATGGATGTCCGACTCACAATTGTAGGCACGTGGAAACATTTTTATCACAAACTTTTGGTAAGAGATTTATATCTAACAGTGAACCTGTGCGTTGGCCTGCCAGGTATCCAGACATTACTCTCCTAGTCTTTTATTTATGGGGACATGTAAAAAATGAAATGTGCGAATTCGATCCCCAGATAATGTACAAATACTTGAACAACCTATGCCGAATGTACTATCAATTATCAAATATTAATAGTAACACTCATCAGCGCGTTACCAAAACGGTATTAATATCAAAAGTGCATTGAAAAAAACGGTCGACATTTTGATTATTGCAGCATTAATTTATATTTTTTTGCCAATTTTATTTTGTGATCTACTTTATAAATAATTATTATCATTTCATTAAAAAAAAATCTTTAAAAAAAATGTAGCTCTCTGATTGCAACTCATGTAGAAAATGTAGGATTTCCGGTAAAATATTCTTGAAAGTCTCCATTTCGATTGTCATTATTTAAGTTTCGTATACAAGTAGATTAGTAATAAATGTAAAGAACATTGTTTTTCTAGAGATTATTATTACCTTTAATCTAGTTTTCTTATTTCTATCCCAAACCCCAAGAATAATTAAAAACAATATATACCAAAGGTCCAAGAATATATATAGTTTCAAATGCAATAGTTCGTGTTACATCGATGAATCATTTCAAAACGTCCTTTCACCTTTCCCGGCAATATTTTAGGAATTAAGAGTTTTCTTCTCTTTTTATGTTGAATATACCAAATATTCTCGAATACGAAAAAGGAGTAAATAAGGACGCGAATAAAACAAAGAAAATCTTCCAAAACAATAATAATGTTGAAGGAAATAACGAAATGGGCCTTTTAATACAACAATATAAGTTAAAAGCTAAGGATCTAGCATTGCATGTGAATAATCTGATGGGAAAACTGGAAGGAAAAATCGAAAATAAGGATGAGGATATGGAAAAATGCTTGAACAACGATACAAAATATAAAGAATAAATTTCAACATTTAAAATTAGCAGAATTAGTATGCATAATGAAAGTCTAAAAAGGACTATTGCGTCACTTGAAGAACAAGTGATCAATCTTCAGCCCAAAATGTTCAGTTATTAATGTTGCAATAGGAATGCTAACCGCAGGATCTGATAATTGTTTAACTAACGGTTTGAACTATGGAAAGATTTTCGAGACCACCTTCAAAAACAGCTATAATAATATGCCAAGAGCAACTTACTTAATAATATCATACAAAACATACAGGTACTTTCAGAAAATTTTGGTAGGAGCAACTTTAAAATAATTTTTCGTCGCTCAGAAGATGCATAAGGTCAGCGTAAACAAATATAATAATCGGGGCCGCTATTGTGCCAAATTAAGTAGTCATGAATAAATTCATTGAACATGTTGTTAAACCTCAGTCAACAAAAGAATATTGCACCATTCATCGACATCAATAAGATATTCAAATCTTGTTAAATAGATGAACAAGGAGAATTTACATATAGAAGAAAATGTAACCTCATAAATCACATATATTCATATGGCTGGCACATACTAGGGAATACCGAAACGAGCAACCAAAATAATGGATTATCTATCTATACCTATGGGAAAAAATCACAACCGAAATCACAGAAGCATGAAAACGCACAACAATGTTGAAAGGATCATATGGTGTCAAAAGCAAAGAAAGGCAAATAGTTACGAACTTGCGTCAGGAGCAAAACCTAACGTCAAGAAACTAATCATTACAACAAATTTAATAACTTGGAATTGTTGACCTATAAACGAATCTATCAGAGTTCCTGGCTGAAAACTGTCTTCATATTAGTGCCATCCATGGAGTACGGAGGAGTAGCGATATTTATAAAGCATGGGCTTGCTGCAAAAAATATTTCAAAGGGAAACAACATGAATGCAGTACTGACGTCAAACTGACTGTAATAATTGCAATCTACACTCTACAGGGCACATGAATCAATTAATATATTCTTCCGTAGTAGCATCGATAGTAAAGAGATGGGTCCGCCACTTTTCTTCGATGTCCAAGGCTATCAAGGCCTTTAGTCAACTCTGGGTTATCATCCACAAGACGAACCGCTCTCCTCTGTATGGAATCTAATATCTTGAACAAGTGCTTGGGTGCCGCGCTCCACACATGGGAGCAGTATTCCAGAAATGGTCTTCTCTGGGCCTTATAGAGCAGTAAGATCTGACGAGGTGTATACAACTTTTTTGCTCTATAGAGTGCGCCTAGCTTTTGTGCTGTTGCCTTGGCGATATTAGTGACGTGATTATGCCAAGACATTTTGTTTCTACGTTGATGCCCAGCAAGATTATGGATGAGGCCAGAGTCAGTGTTTGTCCTATCATTGATAAGCCAGGTTCTACGGTGTTTGCTTTTTTGAGAAGACAGCTGCTCGAGACTCTCTTGCGTTAAACTGGACATTGTTTTCCTTCACCCTATTCCACGATGGCGTTCATATCCTCATTGATGGCAGCAATCTGATTTTCTCCCTCGCGCTGGGAAGGAGCAGCGGTCATTGGAGTCCGCGACATGAATGAGGAAGTAACAGTGTTCTCGGCTTCAAAGTTGTAAATAGAATCGTGTGTCCTATCTAAGAGATTGTTGATATAGAGCAGGAATAGTGTGGGAGATAATATACACCTTTGAGGATCTCCGGCATTGATTTTAAATTCCTCCGAGAGATGTCCATCAATATCAACTCGGATGCTTCAAGATGCTTAAATACTACTCTTTGGTTGCAACCTTAAAATCAGATTTCAACAAGAACAATGGGATTGAAGTAATAAATCAGACGTTAACACCGCTTTTGACAGATTTCTGGAAACAGTCATATGGAATTATAACAAAAATTGCCCCTGGCAAAAACCGCCAAAGCAGAAAAGGACGAATTGTTAACTGAAAACTTTAGGAGAAAGTAATGGTATTATAATTTTTTTGCTGACTTATCCCTCGTCATGTACATCAACTAATGGATTATTACATTTGTATTCCATTTGATTGGATTCGATTCGATTGAGTCGATAAATCCGAAGGTTAATTAAGCAAAATTCAATACTTCCAATTGTGACTAAGCCAAACTTCATAAATCCATTTATATAATAGTTCCGCCACTTGTCTGTCCCAAGATGTGTAGATTGTAGGGTGATTATTAATTTACACATGTAATGTTATTCTGTCCTTTACATTGTTACATCATTCGTTGACAGATTTCAGTATTGTAAGGTTCTCGGCAAGTTTAGTGTTGATTATAATTAATATCGATGTTGATATATCTGTAAAAGATGGTAATCGTGGATCAATAGTTAAAATTCGGAAGCCGTCTGAAAGGAAGTTGAAAAAAGATAAAAGGTAAGGAATTTTAAATAGTATAGGTATGGTAAGCTTTGCTTGCATTAAAATATCGTTGAATGATAGCATACATTATTTATGCAATCACCTTTATGCTACATTGGACAAGACTGAACAGGATATTAAAATAAGTTACACGATAACTTTGGAACCTGTGAAGCAAAAAAGGAGTTTGAACGAAAATACTAGAATACGTGAGTTTAGTACCTTATATCCTTTACCTTCAAAAGGATCTAAAAGATCAGTTAGAGTTTGTCTAACCTTCTTTACCAAAGCGGTAGGCATAAATAAAGATCGTGTTAATTTTTTTATGCAAGAAGATTAGGTACTTAAAGAGCGTGGAGGAGGCTATAGAATATCTCACAAACAGCAAGACAAAAAAAAATTAAGTTTATTGACAATTTAAGAAGAAGTAAGCCACCACAATTGATCCAAATCCAAAAGAATATACCTCCCTGCTCATCTAAATATAAGTGAACTGCATAAGTTGTATAACCCACAATGGGAGCAACCTGTTAATCACTGCAGTTTAACAATGTTTAAAATAATATTTTGAACTAAATTTAATATAGGTTTACTTTTCCAGCATCTGATTCTTGTGTATTATTTAATAGGTTGAAGCATAAAATCAAAATTACGCAAGATACTTCGGAAAATTTGAGCATAGGCCTATTTTACAACTTCGGATTCATAACAGACGTGCAAATGCTTTTTATGGATTGATGAGGGAAGAAGTGTCAGTATCATTGTCGTTTTGTTTCGATATGCAACACGTACAGCCTTTACCGTTCCAATAAACGAGGCTTTCTATGCGCATAGCAAATATATTTTTAAAGTCTCACGCGTGTGGATTTACAATCTAAACGTCCAGTGTTCCATACGTGGACCGAAGATTTGTCAAGTAGAGGATCGATAGAAGTTTCATCGGCTATTTGGATTTAAATGAAATTAAAATTCTTCGACTTTTCGGTGATGGTTGCGAAGGCCAAAATAAGAACTCCCACATGATTCACGCATTACTACAATGCTGAAACAGTAATCGCCTGAAAGTATGCAGGAAATTCGACTTACGTTCGGGGAACACAGATTTTTGCCGGCTGACCAAGTCTTTGGTAGGGTCGAAAGAGAACTAAGAGTTAATCCAACGATCAAGAAAAAATAGGGTTATAAAGAAATTTGTACAAAATTTAGTGAAGTAAAAAGCATGATATTTTGACAAAGGTGGATGGAATGTTGGATCTAAAAAAAATGTTGGATTCAAAAAACCAGGATCTCAAAATTCCAGTTTCAATCACATGTTTACAAAATTTTTGGCACTGAAGTCTAGATACTAGAAAAATCTAAAAGCCTTTTGAAAAAAAGGAAGGAAAGAATCTGAGTTAAAACTGGAACTGATGGAACTGGGACGTATCATTAAAAATTATTCTTTAAAAAATTGTTGCAGCAAGAATTTGGGGAGAGATGGGAAGATGAAGAAGACTTACTATGGTACAAAGACATTTTATGTAGAGGCGGTATCAGTCAAGATGATGAGGATGAAGAACTAAATGAATGTGATTGCTTGGAAAACGATATTTGCCTCCACATTTAGTAACATCCATATTCTCGATTCTAATACCGATTAAATTTGTACGTTTCATAACAAAATATATTATTTGTACTGTAGTTTCTTCATTTCTAAATGGACACCTGCGTTGAAATAAAAACAATGAAGTCCACTGCTGACATTTTGGCAGTTGGTGTAAGGGAGGTAATAATTTTGTTGAAGCAGAACTAGATAAAGCCATTTTTCATTAAATCAAAAGTCGATAAATCCATTCTAAAAAGGTGGGAAATATCATTTGGTATTGAAATAGAACGAAAGTATGCTGTTTTAAGCAAATTTAGGATATAAAGATAATCCATCAAATTTTTCAAGATAGGTGGAAAAAAAATATGTATGTTTTTTTGACGTTTATTCAAAACCAGGTATTATGGATTTATCGACTTTAGCATAGTCACTCCTCAAATAATAGTAGGTAACAGTTACAAAATTAGGAATAGTTTATGTTTCTGCTCTCTATTATTCTTCTTTCCTGGTTTAAAATATTATTTAATAATGCAGTCTGGTGCATGTTTTTTTCTTATAACCGGTATCAACCCACAATAGAAAATGGAGTGTCTAGACGGTTAAGATTCCTGGACGATGATTATACTTTAAATTGTTTATTTGGCAAGGCTGACTTAAAGCAAGTGTTAGCAATTCAAAACAATAACCCATATTAATTATTATAATAAATGATTGATGACTAGTGATTTATAATTCGTGATTCCTTAGGCGAATATTATGTTACTAAGCGCTTCTCTTAATAACATGATATAATCAGTACCTTCGGGTTGTTTTTTGCGAGAAAGATTACGACATCAAAAACATTAGTAATCTCCAAATACGGTGCGGTTTTAGCCCAACGGATTCCAGGTAATGTATGATGTCTTGGAACTTGTAGGTAGCTTTGATCTAATTTGCCCGATTCATTGTGACTGTCTTGATGCCACTAATTTGATTATTAACCGTCAAGGATAACGATTCTCTATACTTTATTATAATCATCACGTTTTTTTCTTTAACAGAAAACCTTATAGTACTTATGTAGTTTTCAAATGAAGCAAACTTGCCAAAACGGCTTATGAGGGCAGGTGTAAAATGTTTTATTGCCCAGTAGCGTAGCCAGACTTTTGGGGCGGGGGGAGCAAAACTCTTCTGGGGCGCAAAGCGGTAACTTGATCAATTTCTTTTAGATTTTAGATTAACACAAATTAAGCGTTTGTTTTTTTTTTGGTGTTTCCCAAGTTTGAGTTAGCTCGGTGAGCATTGTTTGAAAGAAGTCAAAAAGCATTCTTATTAAAGTTTTACTTAATTATAACTATAATCAACAAAATCAACAAAAAAATAATTCTAGCTTAAATCTTAAGCAAAGCATATAAAATAATGTATAATAAACTGAAACGCAAACGTGAAAAAATAACGCTAAAAATGGGTAAAAATAAATAAACAATAAAACACATTTACATAGTATCTGGGACCGGGGTAACTAACAGGTAACAAAGAATGACAAAATTTCCTGAAAGTAAAAGTAAAAACAATAAAATTATTGCTAAACTTAATAAATTCTATGTCATTTAATCGTTGCTGGGTCATAGTTGATCTATTGTACGTTTTAATATTTTTTAGTCTATTAAATGACCTTTCCGCATTGGCACTGTTTGTGCCAATTTTTAAATATATTTTATAAATTATGAATAAATTTGGAAAGGCACTGCAAAGCTTGTTAGAGATAAGATAAGGAATGACTTCACCAGTTTTAAGATTTATTCCGTCATTTTTAATTGTTCATGAACAGAGCAAAATGATTTATATTCCCTAATTAATAAACTAGAATTTACATCAGCCTTATAAAATGCTCCACGTTCCATCAAACAGTCACTATTACTTTCCGATATCGTTAAAAATTCGGTCTCTAAACATATGAATTTATTTAAGGCGCCCCTTGGCTACGTCACTGTTATTACCTAGCCAGGTAGGGTTTTTAACTTTAATGAAATAATTATAAATATATGAGTTGCCTGAAACCGAAAGTTATTGTATAAATTAGGGCATATACCATGGCCCCAAAGTTACATAAAATAATCGAAGGTTGGGAAAAATTGGTAGACAAAAATTTGCGCAGCTTATTTAACTTACAACCTAGACTAATTATTGTATATTTTATTTTTGATTTGTAATTGTATTTTAGTGTAATGTTTTATAAGCCGTACTTTTCACCCACTTTTATTATTTTATACTTTCCATTATATAAACGTGTAACTTATAAAAATATAAAAATGGACAAATGGTAAAAGTGGCCTTTTCAAGTAGGTAGAGTGGCAGAGGTTGCAAAATTTTTGGTAAAAATATTAGAGGTCAAAGTGAAATTTACCCAATGGCTGCTAATTTACTATCCGAGCGCAGGCTCATTTCTGAACTTATTGCGGCAAAGGTCATTTTATGTGTTTTAAAACATTGGATTTAAAAAGAATCCAGTGGCTCAGGTAGCAAATTTTAAGTTTTAACGAAAATATTAAAACGTACAATGAAACATCGAATACTAACCTCATAGCTGCCAGTTTTTGTTTTATCATTTAAAAAAAACGACCAAAAACTAACCCAATGTAACCATAACTAGTCTGAAGTAGTACATCCAGGCTTGCGCATCGCCCAAGCTTTTCTTCGCGCATGCTCGTACTGACTTAAATCAACCGAAATGAGCCCACACTAATTGAATCGGTTTGGCCTAGGCTTTTCCCGTTAGTTGTGAGAGGTGACATTCCCGGGTACGGTAGAAGGGAAGCAGATCTGGTCGAATATCAAGCAGAATTTCTTTTCAAAAAGAAAAACAATGATGATATTAGTTAATTAGAACCTTAGGATATTTTCAGCAAATTCCAATTTATTAGTTATTAAACATGATAACTTTATTTTTGAAATTAAAACTTCGACAATTTGTAATATAGTTATAGCCATAGGTACATGGAATGGGAAGAACCAGACGATTGACGCATTGACTTTAGATAAGTCAATGATTTGGGTGTTTGTTACGCTTTATGAAAAACATCTTCGTAATTAGTTTATCAAGTGGCCAAAAACTGGATTATATTATATACTAAGTTAACTTTTGAACAAACAAGCGGTAAATGTACAAATAGAGATAGTTTAGGCATTTTGAATATCTCCATAATCAAATAAAATGTATGTAAATAATTCAGCTCTAAAGGTGACTGGGTCTATAATGGACCTTCCACCGCAAACTTATGGTAGGTATATTATTGTGACTCAAACATACCTTATACTTATCTAAACATATTCAGCATCTTGACGAAATTCATTATTTTGATGGGATAAGGTTGCATTTAGATTATCTCGTAGTATCCAGTCGTGCTTCCCTATGAAAGATCGAGCGCCAAATTATTGCAGCTGCAAGACAAAGTGCCGTTTCATCACTCTCCATGCATATCCAATAATCCGCATCCTGTGCCATGCCAAGATTATGTATGTGGTGTTTCAACTTGTAGTTCCCCTATACAGACCTACAAAAATCTTAAGGTATTGTCTGTTTAAATGCAGTATCCTGTGTGTTACCTGTTATTTCAAAGGACCCAGCCAGTGCTGGAGTAACTTATCCTTGACCCATGTTGTGTTTATATGCTGCATATCGTGCTATTTGAGACGCCAAGTACAGATTGAGGTCCCGTGAACGTTATCTCTGGTTCTTTCTGGCTAAGGGATAAACATATTCATTTCCTTCTTGACCAGTGTATTCGGGTATCCCGATTATGTTAACCATATTATGTCTAACGAATTTAGAGAGTGCCTTCTTGCTTCATGCATCAGTTCCATAGGGTTCTGGCATTACATCGATTGGATTCAAATGCTTTGTTAGTGTTGTCTACCAGCTGCCGTATACAAAGCTCAATAGCATATGTCTCTGCCTGAAATCATCATCATAGTCATAATCTCTTGCCAGACATGTTGTGAACTCATAAAATGTACTAGGTCAGAACTGGAGGATTGCGGACAAGCAGATTGTCAATTGCTTTGAAAATTATATTTCGCGATTATTTGTCAGTTCGGTTGCTCTTGTAACACTAATATCTAGCAATTGTTTTATCGCATCCACCCAATGTGTAGGAGAATGGCCAAGACGCCTTCCGTTCGGAGCATGCAACGTCAGGATGCGCATTCGAAACAATGGAGTATAGTCGCTTTGGATTTCCAAGTTCGCTTAATATAGAAATGTTAGTTCGGTGGTGACGGTGGTCTGTATAAGGGTCTCTTAGCATTCTTCACTAGGTCCACATTTCATATGCGCCTATGCGGTGGCGATCTGCCTTTCTAACGGTCCAAGTTTCAGAACCATAAAAAAATATTGAAAAAACAAGAGACCGGACCAGCGACATTTTGGTGGCTTTGGTGATATTATTGTCACGCCATATTTTAGTCAGTTTTGTCATGCCTGACCGAGCTTGTTGAATGAGCCGATGAATTTCAACCTCACAACCACCTGAATTGTCGATCAAGGAACCGAGGTATACAAAACTTTGGACTACCTGTCAACGACCTACTGATGTGATTTCTGGATGATTGCTGCCTATCTACGATCATGACTTCGGTCTTGTTGTAGTTGATACCGAGACCACACGCTGCACTATATTGTTTCAAGATGTTAAGTAACTTTAATAATCCATCCTAAGAAGCAACGACAAGAGTAGTATCGTCGGCAAACCTTAAATTAGATATCTTGATTCCACCAATAGTTACACCACCATCCCAACCGTCCAGTACCTGTCTCATCACAAACTCGAAATAGATGCCTGAAATTTGGCCGCGGTAATACTCAAGCGTACCAGATGATTTCCCATTTAATACAGCTCCGACCTCTGTACTGGCTTTGAAGCCATCTGCATCTGCAGTTGTGTGTCTTCAGCAGGTTTATTCCGAATCTATTCCTCTGTTCCAGGTCTGGAAAGGGTACAGTTAAAGCAGGATGTTGTAGCTCACTAAAACTGAGCTTTATCCACAATACCGAAACAGAATTTTTGCACTCGACGCGCGTTTCGCTAACCATGTTAGCATCATCAGGAGATGATTAAAACTAAAATTAAAATCTACCTAACTCCCTTTTATACTACTGTTTGCTCAATCAAGCGGAACTAAAACGGACCAATCCTGGAATCCCACTAGTCACGCTGGATTAACCAATACAATGGACTATACGGAATAGGCCCTCTATCTGTATTTAATAAATTCCATACTTTCATATGCGTCTAATAATCTCCTATCAGTTATATTATGAATTAATTTTAATTTTTTTATTGTTATTCTATGATCTTTATCAAAAGCATGCTCGACAACTCTTGATATGTCTGTTCTACCATACTTTAAATGAGCTATATGTTCTTTGAATCTCGTCTGTATAGATCGTCTAGTTTGCCCAACATATTTTTGGTTACAATCCATACATATAATTTCATATATTCCACTTCTTTCTAACATTTCAATTTTGTCCTTTGGATCACCTAATGTTAATGTTAAACTGAGTCTGGTATACTAATTTTAAACCTACTTCCTTAACGCTTTTTGGAGTCCTCTACTATACTGAGGATTATACGGTATCGAAACATATTTTGTATTTTCATCCTGATTAACGAAAGAAGTGGAATCACGAATGATCTTTCTAAACAAATGCCTATTAATTAGTCTATTTATTAAGTTAGTATTGAAACAATTAACATCCGCTATATTCCTAATTGTTTCCTTTTCCTTATTAAATCTTTCTCTGCTAAGAGGAAAGTTAACCATACGGTGTACTAAAAAATGAAAGCTGGTCATTTTATGTTGGTCGCAGTGGAAGGAATCATTAAGAATATATCGGTTAATAGCAGTATTTTTTCTGTAAATATCAAATTCTAATGTGTTATTATCGTTCCTAATCACTAAGGTATCCAAGAAAGGTAGTTGGCCATTGTTCTCGACTTTATAAGTGAATTTGATGGTGGGGAAACGGTTGTTTAGTTTTGCTCAGTATCTCGTACAGATTCAATATAGTTTCAAGGAACTTGGGTCTGTCCGTTTCACACTATAAGCGAAGCATTCGATAGAAACAAATAGTAATAAGCAATTGCCATCCAGAATCATGGCATCTATGAAGTGGTCTTGTGCTAAGCGTTCTGACATAGCCTAAAGAAAACTACCTTAGGCTATGGTTCTGACGTTATATTCCTAGTTATTGTAAAGGTAGCTTATCGAGCTGAGCGTTTGACCATTTCTATGAATAGCATCTTGTACACCAAGGTTAATTAGATACATTCTCACAGAACCTACTCCAAGATTCGTTCCAGCGATTCGGATTTCTTTCTTGCAATTTGTTAGAGCAGCCCTGTCCCATTCACCCGACACTTATTTTCTTTTTCTATTCATATTTCTGGTTCACCATTAACCCATTTGTAGTGCCTTTTTCACTTGAAATATAGAGTTTTCCTGGTACATTTATTAGCAAACGAGGCATCAATTATGTAATACCGTATTTATTGAAGCGAATATTTAATTCGGCTTCCTGGAAAAACGATCAAAACTGCTTTAAAGATATTAATGACTGTTTGATTATTGAGGATTGGCACTTGATTATAGGCTTTATCTAAGAACAGGTAATATAATGCACTTATTACAGATGCCTAACCCTAACGTATAATTATATTGAAGGAATACGTCTTATAGTATCAGGTGTTTACCATCAGTGCCAGTCGAACTGTATTGACTTAGGTGCAAGAAAATTATTGCAAAAGATGGACTTTGATATTATCAGCAATTTTGAAGCATATAAAGATCTCCTGTTAAAATAATTATTCAAACAACATTTGTGATCTTCAAGAATTATAACGTGGCCACACTTCATGAACGACATCGAAAAGTTCGTAGCTATGAGTAATTTGCCAAATGATAATGTTGACAAATAATAATGATAGATATTTACATATTGGGATATAGCCAAAAAGTAACACAGGTTTTCACTGCTAACAACAGGCGTGATTAAAAATCATAAACATTCTAGATTGCCATCGAGGTTCCCTCAACACCCATTTAAATCAGTAGCTTGTCCTTGTCATTAACTCTGTCAAAGGCTTGAAACAAGTATGAATATATAGAATCCATTTAATTGAATGCCTCCAAAACATTCTGCTAGCCCTGAAACTGCCATCGGAAGTTTGGTTATCAACGTTTGAATTATTTTGGAAAATGTGCTAATTTTATAAACTGCTCTATAATTTTTAACTTCAGATTTATTTCCAGGTAGTCGTCAAAAAGTTCTTTCAACAACAATTTCAATTGCAAGATATTCTTTTTCTGAACCAACAAGGATAATTCTATACCACATTTTTGTGTTGCAAATGATGAAATGCAAATATTGTACGGTTTTTTTCCCACATTACATATTTTATTGCATTTATCAGATACTTTTGGAGAACCGTTAAACGTTGTATGCTTATAAATGATCATATATTTAAATTTTATTATACCACTCCCCCGTGGGTATGTTATGCAGACATGTTACATATCTCTTTAAGCATAATGCTTATCTTGTGTAAATCAATAAGACGTCATGAGAAATGTTGGTACTACGAAAATTATAAATAATTATTTTACTAATATAATTGAATTCCGTGCGTGTATTGATTCAATAATTATATTTAAATTCAAAAAGGCAGTCACCTCGTATTATGTCCACCAATTTACTTGTTTTTAATTCAGTTATTTACAATAGCCATAAATCTTCTAGCTCAGAGTGATATCAGCAAATTTTTTAAATAAATTTCCCTAAAATTTGGTATGTAGTAGCACACATTTTTCATGGCAGATTTTTGTGAAATGCTAAATAAGATTTACCGGGCTCAGAATGTAAGCCATAATCATAGCCTAAAGAAGAATAGCCGCGACACTCGGCTCGTTTAGTGGGGTACGGAATCAAATTTTCTCCCTGAAGCTCATAGAAGCGAGCACACTACGCAGTTGAAACTCGATGCCAATCATACGCGCTTACCTGGGCCGGAGTGCAATAAATTTTCATAGGAATTAAAATTGAAAATATAAATAATTTAATGTTTATGTGTTAAAATGGGAAAAGGACGGCAGAGTTGTGCAGCTAGTTAGTTTGTTTATTTAAACTTAAATGTGATCATATGGAATCGGAATCGGTTCAAATGACTTAAATAAATTGGAATTAACTGAAACTAACTGAAAGTTAATTGAACGACTAACCAAAGCTAGCCAAAAGTAACCACAAGCACCAAAACAGGTTAAAACGTATCGTAACAGGTTACAAAAATTAAAGTAAGTTAAAACTAACCAACACGAAACGAATTTAAGCGACTAACCAAAAACATTAAATTTGCTTATAACGTATAGAAACCGATTCAAATGACTAAAATAAATTGGAACCAACTGAAAGTAACCGAAAGTTGATTGAATGACTAACCAAAAGTAACTAATAGCACCAGAACGGGCTAAAACGTATCGGAACAGATTAAAAATGTTAAAGTAAATTTAAACTACATAAATTAACCGAATATTGGCAAGTAACCAAAGACATAGACGGAACGGAACCGGTTCCAATGACTAAAATAAATTAAAACTAACTGAAATTAACCGAAAGTTGATTGAACGAAGGTAAGTTGAAACTAACCGAATTTTGAGGACTAACTACAATTAACCAAACACATTTAAATTAATTATAACGTATCGGAACCGGTTCAAATGACTAAAATAAATTGGAAACTAAGTGAAAGTTACCGAAAGTTGACTGAATGACTAACCAAAAATAAGTAAAAGCACCAAAACGGTCTAATACGTATCGGAAGAGATTAAAAATACTAAACTAAGTTAAAACTAACTCAAATTAGCCGAATTTTGGCTACTAACCAAAAGTGATCAAAAACTTTAAAATTAGTTATAACGTATCGGAACCGGTTCAAACTAACTGAAATTAACCGGAAGTCGATTGAACGACTAACCAAAACTAACAAAAAGTAACCAAAAGCACCAAAAGGGCTAAAACGTATCGTAACAGATTAAAAATATTAAAGTAAGCTGAAACTATTAATCGAATTTTGGCGACTAACCTAAATTAATTAAAAAAAATTAAATTGGTTATAACCTAAGTATACGCAAGGTAAAACATATAATTACACCAGTATACGCAAGGTAAAACATATAATTACACCAACATGTGGCAAACCTGTGTTTTCTCGTTCCTGAATTCTCAAACATTCATCAGAACATATTCTCGACCTACATGAGGTTAGCCAGCTTTTTTAAAATCTATTACGTCTTTTGGTTGTAATTTGACACTAAGCGATGGTTTGTTCTGGCAACACTGGATATTATATCTTCATGCAGTTCTCGAATGTTACTTGCCTGATTTCACGACGGACCTTTCGCAACATTCAAGAATGACTATATAATAAAGATAGACTCCTCGTTTCATTCATAATTATGCTGCAGCCCTGGCTCCAACAATGTCTACCTCCCTAACCCCCCAAATAAAACAAAACATGACCAATGAATGAAACTAAAGAAGTGGGGATAGCGTCTGCGGGCGACAAGTACCTCCCACTGTAGCTCGCAGCCAGTGACGGTAGCTGGCGGCCGGCGAGGCGCCGCGCGCCTCATCGGCCGCGAGCTGCAGTGGGAGGTGCTTGTCGCCCGCAGACGCTACCCCCACTTCTTTCCGCCCGCAGATCCGTTTTAATGATGGAGCCAGTGGAATAGCAAAACAACTGCTCCTTTTTCAACTATATACTCTAAGGTTATAACGTATCGGAACCGGTTCAAGTGACTAAAACAAGTTAAAACTAACCGAAAGTCGTTTGAACTACTAACTAAAAGCACCAAAAAGGGCTAAAACGTATCGTAACAGATTTAAAATATTAAAGTTGAAACTAGCCAAAATTAACCGAATTTTGGCGACTAACTTGAATTAATTAAAAACGTTTAAATTGGTTATATCATATCGGAACCGGTTCTAATAACTAAAATAAATTAGAACCAATTGAAAGTAACCAAAATTTGATTGAAAGACTAACCAAAACAAACCAAAAGTAAATAAAAGTACCAAGACTGGCTAAAACGTATCGGAATAGGTTACAAAATTTAAAGAGCCCAAAAATAATCGAAAATTAATAATATGGAAACATTCATAGAATGCCTATATCTGTATATACATTTTATAGAAATATCATGTTTCTAATTTTTATTAGTCTTACAACCATTTCATCATTTAACCATGTTGATTTTAGTTTGACAATATTTTTGAATTATATTTCATTATAAAAGGTCTCAAAAGAGCGTCTCATATTTTCCGATTTTCGAATTCTTCTAAAAATTCTAGACATATTTCATGTAGCATGTCGAATAGCATTCCTTACATTTAAATGCAACTGTTTTCAAACAGTAACTTTGAAATTGTTGTAACTTTAAACCCCTGTAGAATTTGATCGGTTTAACTTAGAGCGAAACGATTTGCATCTTCTTATCTTAGTTATTTAGTATCTATCTAGAGATACCAAATTTTCGGTTTGGTGGGGAGTATTTTCCAGGTTGTGGTTATGTGGAAGATAAGAAAGTGCAAAACATTTCGTTTGACAATAAACAGTTCGGATTCTACAATAAAGGTGTAAGTCTCAAAAACATTGTTTTTGCTGGTTGTTTTTCGTCAAAGTCGATCGTTATCCAGATATATCCATTATTTCAGATTTCATCAGCACCTTGATAACATTTGTATTTGCTGTAACTTTTTTGTTTTTAAAGATATCAAGGTAAACAAAAAAGCAAAATGTATTGTTGGTAGCCAAGTTTTTTTCTAGGTTACATATAAAACAAAACACTAACAATTTTCTGACATAAAAGCCTACTCTATATTTTTTTTAAATAGAACACCCGGTATCTTACTACATTTTTGGACTCTCTAGTGAAAACTAAACACACGTCGTATATAGTCTCCTATACCTATCTTTAGCTGTTTACGAAATATTGACAGTTGAAGTCGGGCATTTTGACATTTTGACAGGCTTTAAAATCAAAACCGCACGAAATCAAACAAAACGGTTTGCACATCTCTATCTTAGGTTTTCATCTTATCGAATGACAGTGACTTTGAATTTAACCCGAGGTTTAAAAGTTCCAGTTAATTTTATCCGCGGGTTAAATTCAAAGTTACTGTCATTCGATAGCTCATGAAAACCTAAGACAGGAATATGCAAACCGTGTCCTTTGCTGTCGTGCGGTTTAGATTTTAAAGCCTATCAAAATGTCAAAATGCCCAACTTTCAACTGACAATATTTCGTAAACACCTAAAGATAGATATAGGATATTATTCACGAAATTTGTTTAGATTTCTCTAGAGAGTCCAAAATGTAGTAATATACAGGGTTTTCTATTTAAAAAAATATAGAGTAGACTGATATGTCAGAAAATCGTTAGTGTATTGTTTAATATGTAACTTAGAAACAAAGTTGGCTACCAACCCTACATTTTGCTTTTTTGTTTACCTCGAGATCTTTAAAAACAAAAAAGTTACAGCGAATCAAAATGTTATCAAGATAAATTGAACGCACGGTACATGTAGCACCGATTTAGCCTAATTGTGCACTTCATGCATAAACTGGTTCGTGAACTAGAGCCAGATACTTTCATTTCACCATCTGGATAATATTTTTATCCAGTGAATAAAATGAAAAAGCTGTTACGAAAAAATATGCAAAATGGTACATAATACGTTTATAAAATTTTGCAGGTTGCTAGGAATCTATATAAAACAAAATTATGTACTTATATAAGATCTTTTTTAGGGTAGATAAATCAAAATTTTCAAAATTATTATTGCATATCTTCACAAGTTCGTCTAAAA
The DNA here is from genome assembly GCA_016904865.1 of Pissodes strobi. NCBI lineage: Eukaryota > Metazoa > Arthropoda > Insecta > Coleoptera > Curculionidae > Pissodes > Pissodes strobi. The sequence continues at coordinate 126,276 of MU181996.1, forward strand.
CCGTAACTACTTGTGCAATATAATCTCTCATATAAAAAAAACTTTTGTTGTGTATAGATCTTGTTGGTCTTGAAGATTATCTTGGAGCTCATATTCTCCATTATAGTTATATTCAATTCAGTTTATTTCAATTTCAATTTATTATATATGTGTTATAACGTAAAATATAAGGTGCCGCGCTTAAGTGTCGCAGCAAAGAATATTATCGTAGTAATATTCTTTGGTCGCAGCTATATTCTTCTTTAGGCTATGCCATAATCATAAGATTTTATTTTCGAGAAAAATACTTGGCGTGTTGAAATGTAGAGGAAAATAAAAACGTATGTTTTTCCTTAAGTTTAAAATACCCTGTAGAATAAGCTCATTTAAAAATGCTTTTCTACAAAGTCAAATTCATTTTCCACATTTTGTTTCTTTATTGGTCCTGATATCTTTCTGGGTTTAGGAGATACGATTTTTTGAAAAAATAACATTGCACTTTTTGCAATAAATTATTAAAATCATAGTTTTTTTTTCGGAATATTTCGTTTTTTATAGAATTATACTCTACGTTTGCTATCAATATTGTTATCTGTCACTCTGAGCATTCAAAACGTTTAAGGAGTAAATTCCAAATTCCTTTTTGATTTTATGATGCCTTTGTCATCCGAAGATTCAGCTAGAGCCGTTGTTCTTCATGATGTTGGTTATTCTTATAGGAAGTGTTTTTCAAAAACTAGCATAAAAATATTTTGTGAGACTGGACGTTATAGCAGGAGACCTGGACTGGAGGAAATCGTTGTACTTTTGCAGTTGATGATCGATAAGCAATGAGCTCCAAAGAGTTCGGCAAGTTGATGTTAATGAGATAAATATCAGAAGGAGATTTAACAAACCAATTTACGGGTCAGAAAACATGCAGCTGGACCTGCGTTACTTAGACAGCATCGACTAAGTATACTTCTTTTTCGCGAGAACACATTAACTAGAACTCTAAGTTCTATTTTCAAACGAATTCATATTTCGTCTGAGATCTTCTGACGGACGAGAAACAGTGCAAAAGCGACAAGAGGAGAGAGTCACGAAAGGGTCAACTTTGGTGGTAGATCCATTATGGTGTGGGGCGGCATCAGAGGCATATGAATGAACTTCTAGAAGATGTGTTTGCACAATACATTGGTGACCGATTCGTTTTTATGGCAATGTCCGTCCGCCTAAAGCAAGAACAGTAGGCCTATATTTAGAAGAAGTTTGAATAAACGTTATGTGCTTGCCCGCTCGGTGTTAACATAAATCTAATAGAATATGTTAGGGGGGAGGAAGGGTAGGGAGTGGCATAGTCGATATCCAATCAGTTTCAGGGTTTTGGAGGCATTCAGTTAAATTAATTCTATAGCTGTATATGCTTGTTTCAAGCCTTTGACAGATGACAGAGTTAACGACAAGCTACTGATTGGTAAGCTATTTTAAATGGGTGTTGAGGAAACCTCGATGGAAATCAAGAATGTTTATAATTTTTAATTACGCCTGTTGTTTTTGGCACTATACCAATATATAAATGTCTACCACTATTATTTGTCAACATCTCTAATAGCAAATTACCGGTAGCTACGAACTTTTCGATGTCGTTCATGAAGTGTAATCACATTCATAATTCTTGAGGATCACAAATATTGTTTGAATAATTTTAACAGCAACATTGCTGATAATATCAAAGTCCATCTTTTGCATTAATTTTCTTGCACCTAAGTCAATACAGTTCGACTGGCACTGATGGTAAACACCTGATGCTATAAGACGTATTCCTTCAATATAATTATACGTTAGGCAATGCGTAATAATGATTACCTGTTCTTAGATAAAGCCTATAATCAAGTGCCAATACTCAATAATCAAACAGTCATTAATATCTTTAAAGCAGTGTTGATCGTTTTTCCAGGAAGCCGAATTAAATATTCGCTTCAATAAATTCAGTATTACATAATCAGACATGTAGTTTATACGTATAATAGCGGCTAAAGTAGTAGACTTGAGTGACCTTGGCGCACACCTGGTTCATATTAAATAAATTTGCTTCGACTAACAATGGTAATTAATTGTTCTATAAAAATTGATGCAATTGCAGGTGGTAATTCTAATTTACGTTTTAATTTGCGATTTTCTTTTGGCGGTATAGCTTTTGATTTTTTAAATTTTTTTGCTTGAGGATAATATGTAAGTATTCACTGATGCCTCGTTTGCTAATAAATGTATCAGGAAAACTTTTTATTTCAAGTGAAAAAAGGCTATACAAATGGGTTAATTGTGGACAAAAAAATCTGAATAAAAATAGAAAACAAGTGAGATTTATTTAATCGAGTTAAAGTGTCGGATGAATGGAACCGGATCTCTACAGGGTTGCCCTAACAAATTGCTATCCAGAGAACTGGTCAAAAGCTCGACTCGATAAGCTACCTTTACAAATTCTAGAAATGTAACGTCAGAGCGTTTAACATAAACCACTTCATAGATACCCTGATTCTCGATTGAAATTGCAATTATAGTGTGAAACGAACAGACCCAAGTTGCTTGCATCTATTAAGCCCCACGTCCCTAAGAAAGTATATTGAATCTGTACGAGATACTGGACAATGCCATTGAGGACGAATCACTACATAAACACTCCCTTATGTATTCCTACTGGGTGGGAGTCAACAGATCGATCACATACAATCCCTAGAAGACAAAGATATTGCGGTGACCCCATTTTCAGATGCAGAATGAAGAGTCCCCTATCTCTAGAAAGATTTAACTTGTCATGAAGTCGAGTCATGTTGGAACCTCCCTACAAGAAGAAGCGATAACAAGGGAACTATCACTCATGTTAGTGGATGACCTGCTGTCCATAGTGTTGTAAGAAGGCTAAGGCTACAGACTTATGCAGATGATTTAGTCTTCTTACTAAAGAGCAAAGCTTGTATGATATGGGGCGAAGTAAGGCTTGCGCTTCACGCAAGTCTTTCTTCGGAATAGCGTTGACTGTCAATCAACGGGAAAAGCCTGGGCCAAATCGATTTAATTAGTATGGGCTCATATCGGTTGGTTTAAGCCAGTACGAGCATGTGCGAAGAAAAGCTTGGTCGAGGCGCAAGCCTTATTTCGTGCGAGCCTAGACGTACTAATTTAGATTAGTTTTGGTTAGATTGGGTTAGTTTTTGATCGTTTTTTTTTTTATGATAAAGCAAAAACTGGCAGCTATGAGGTAATTGTTTAGGATCCGATGTTTCAATGTACGTATTAATATTTTTGTTAATTTGCTACCTCTGCCACTGAATTCTTTTTAAATCCGATATTTTTAACCATATTAAATGACTCCAAACAGTTCAGAAATAAGCTTGTAGTGGGATAGTAAATTAGCAGTCATTGAGTAATTGTTAAGTATCAGCTCTTCCTCTTTGATCTCTAATATTTTTACCACAACTTAAAATTTGCAACCTTCACCAATGGGTTCTTTTTAAATTTATTATTTTTGACCACCTAAAATGACAATTGCCACAAAAAAAATGAAAAATGGGTGTGCGTCTCGGTGTGTGTTCAGATAGTAAATTGTTACCCAGTTCAGAGAACCTTAAATCAATACGAATTCCACTATTTTAAAATTGAGCCAGTTCAACAATTAAACAACGAAAAAAAAAGGAAAAAACATGAATTTGTTCAAATTATAAGAGGAAATTTTAATCAAGATCCAAATTATTGTGTGGAGCGAGGAGCCGATATTTACCACTGCCAGTTTTTATAATAGGAAAAACTATCATATTTGATCCGATGAAAATTCGCAAGCTGTTAAGTAGGGGTTCGCGAGACTATGGTCTCGGTCTCGGTCTTGTCTCGGTCTCGGTCTCGAAAACGAGACCGAGACCGAAACCGAGACCTGGAAATTAGAATCGAAACCGAGACCGAGATTTACCTATCGAGACCGAGACCAAGACCGAGACCAAGGTAACGAGACTCTCGGTCTCGGTCTCGGTCTCGGTCTCGAAAAATATTTTTATTTGTTGAATTTTCAAAACTTATTTTTCAGAAAAAATCAAATTTTCATGTATGTTATTGGCAATTTATGTCAACGGGGTCCAATCAACCAAAAAATTGAAAAACCGTGCAAATCCGGGTATAACGCTTGTTTATTTTAAATTGGGCTGTTTCTTTTTAAGATTCTAGAAGAAAGGTTATACTGTTATGTACATAATATGTAATTACGTAGATAACTTATTTTGAGCCATTTCCAAGCAATAAACAGCTATGAGTTTTCACATTTTTCGTAATATCAAAGACAATTCACATTGTCTTTGGTAATATCTACAACGTAATAAAACATCGCGTATCCATTAAAACAACTGGATATCTGCTTCTGGTACAACCGTGTCAGATTAGTATATTAAAAGATGAATGGCCACCTTTGATCATATCCACTTATACAGTACATATCGTATACCTATACAGAGTGTCACAAAATTAGTGGACGAAGCATTAGCCCTGTAGTTATTGGTCAAAAATACCTTAATTTTTTTCCAGAAAACATATATCGGGAAACGCCCCCTACGGGAGCTAGGGCCTCTTGAAGGTGGGTCCCTAAAGATGTTCTTTTTTCTAATTATTTCCAAAATTGTGTAAAAAAGAGTTTTAAAATTTTGGAATTCCCCTAAGTACACTAAGTTTAATATTTAGAATTCGGAAATGGAATAAGAAATAGAAAATTTTAGTCAGGTCAAATGCTTAACATTATGGGAGTGAATATAAAAAATTAACGTCAACTTTTTTGTGGGCTATTTTTTATTTTCTTCACAAATTTTGAAAATTTTATTTTTTTTTTGGGTAAAAAGTGCCTTTTATTTCGTATCATTAGGACGCAGGGTTTTGAGAAAAACGGATTATAAATGTATTCCGACTGCCAAAAACGGGTGTAAATTGAATGCTATAGTTTATCAAATTTTGAAAATCTGTCAGAACTTTTTTCTGGAACAAGTGTTTCTACTATTTTATAATAATGTGAAGTTTTGTAACGTCAAAACGAATTTTTGGGAATATTAAAAATTATAACCTTCATTTTACACCCGTTTTTGGCAGTCAGTATACTTTAAAATCCGTTTTTCTCAAAAACGCTGCGTTCTAGCGAAGCAAACTAAGAGGCTCTTTTTTGCGAAAAAAAAAATTTTTCAAAATTTGAAGAAAAAATATATAAAAAGTTAGCCCAAAAAAAAAGTTAATTTTTAGATTCACCCCCTAAAATGTTCGCACCTGACTAAATTTTTTTATTTTTAATTCCATTTTTAAATTCAGAATATTAAAGTTAGTAGAATTCCAAAATTTTAAAGCTCTATTTAACACCGTTTCGGAAATAATTAATGACAACCATATTCAGGGGCCCATTTTTAAGAGGTTCTAGCTCCCTTCCCGATATATATTTATTAGAAAAATTTTAGTTATTTTTGACCGATAAATACATGGTTGATGTTTCGTCCACTAATTTCGCGACACCCTGTATACCGTTAAATTTTAAGAGTTTTCAAAATAAATGTATCCATATAATACAGAATATTTGAAAATGACATCACTTTGTATGGCTACGCTACAACTGATAAAAAATAAGAAGAAAAAGCGTTGACTTTGACAATAAAATTGACATAAATCGGTACCTAGTTTTTATGTGTACATACTTAAAAATCCCTATCACTTGTATACCTACCTACATTAGAGGTAAGCATTTTTATATCAAAACAACAATTTAGAAACTAACATGAAATATATTAAAATATTATTAGGTACCTATTTAAGTTAACTATTATTATCCAAACAACTGTTGCAAACAAAAAATGTAAAATTATTTAAGAAGTTTATCCCTAATATCAGATCTACACCAAGAACTGATATACAAAAGACACTTATTAGATGTTTCATTTAACTTAACATTCCGAAGTAACTTTTGTGTTACTAACGAAATAAAACAGTAAATTATTCATTTACTTTTTATTTGCTCAAACCGAGACCGAGACCAAACCGAGACAAGACCGAGACCGAGACCGAGACCAAGGTAGTCTCGGTCTCGGTCTCGAGCTTCGAGACCCGAGACCGAGACCGAGACTAAATTTTTTCTTCGAGATCAAGACCGAGACTTGCCAGGTCTCGGTCTCGGTCTCGGTCTCGCGAACCCCTACTGTTAAGCAACAACTACTCTAAAAGAGTGGGTATTGTGTTAAGCCAATTGCTTTTCAAGGACGTTCCTCAATACCACAGATAGATGATCATACATTAGATCTGTTTGTGGCACCTTATATGGGTTAAGATATCTGGAACTTTCGGAAAATTAAATTGAACATCTTATCGATGAACTACCACTCTAAACTCCACGAAATATAATTTGGCAACTAGATGAATATCTTCCCATAATATTCTGGCAGTAAGAAACTTTCTTCATAATAATTATCAAGGGTAGATGGATAGATATGGAGCAATCAACTGGCCCACGAACTCCTCAGATATAACCCCCATGCATACCTCCCTTTGGGGTTATTTGAAAAATACAGTCAATAGAGAAAGAAGTAAAAATATTAAAAACATTTAGTGAAAAATTATGGAATAAATAAGAAATTCAAATGAAAATAAGAACTTTTATCTTTTCTTTTATGCCCATTAGTGGTTACGAAAAAAAACAATAATTTATACTATATTCAAATGTATTATAATTTTAGCAGAACTAAGACAAAGAACAAACATTAAATAAATTTAGAAGCTGTAAACAAAATAAATAGTACTAGATATTAAATATCTAAATCTAGTTCAGCTAATTCTACATTGCGTGAATTTATGCAAGAAAGTCCTTTACAGTTTTGCACATTCCAGTGCATTATCGTAAAAAGTTGAAACAAGCACAATTTGAATTGCATATGTTTTTGCATTTGCAAAAGAAACTGTCTATTAAATGTTTTGGTCTAGGTAGTTTTGAGGTTCTGACAGGAAAATATTCAATGTTACTAACAAATTACCCCCAATCTTTAGGATTAAGTTAATTTCCTACCACATTTGATCCTTAAAGAAGACTTTTGCTTGCTGCTCACAGGCTTCCTCAGGTTAGATCAATCATTTGAGTTCTCACATTCTGTGGCCGAATAAAAGTGTAAAAATAATTTTTCCCCAACTTGACAAACGCTATCTTTTGAAGAATTTGGACTATTAAAAATATCTAAACTTTTCAATAAATCCGAATTATTCTTAAAGATTTTAAATATTTTCTTTTTGCAAATCCTAAATGTGTCAAATCCTGCAAATGCGTGAATGGCCAGCAAATTGTTTAAAATGGGGTTAGAAATGGAATTTAAATTTCAAAAATATTAATAAAATCTCAGCTTCGAGCAAATCACCGGACAAATTTATTAATATTTTTGAAATTCAGAATTCCATTTCGAAACCCATTTTAAACAATTTGCTGGTCATTCACGCATTAGCAGAATGTGTCACAACATCTTACCCATAAAGAATGGATAAAAAGAAAATATTTAAAATCTTAAATAATAATCCGGGTGTAATGAAAATTTTAGATATTTTAAATAATATAAAATCTTCAAAAGATAGCCTTTGTCAAGTTGGGGAAAAATTATTTGCATTGCATTTTTATTCGGTTACCAGTGACGGCTCGTGATTGTCAGGTAGGGTGGGCAATGGTTAAGAAGTTTCGCCAAAAATTTGTAAAAAAAATAAAAATATACCTTCCGCCTTCCCAAAGTCATGCAAACATTTCCAAATCGCGGCCGGCTGATATTGCTTGATCTTGGCATTATAAAAAAAATCTATAAATTTTGCCTACCATTTTTTTAATGTAAGGTAAGGGATCTCTAACGTGCACTGTGAAATGTGTATATTCAGGCAATGGACCGAGATTTTTACTTCCCCTCCAAAGGGAGATGATAAGGGAACGGTAAGAAATACAGGGTATTACCAAAGAATATTCTATAGTATGATTATCTTTGGTATTACCACTTAGAGGAGAACGCCTGGGCTTGCGCGTGACTTTACGATGAGTAGGTGTCAGTTATACAGGCATATATAATATTTGATAGCATATTTTATATCAAGTTTAGTACTAATCTCGTTATTGATTTTAATTCTTATATTTACTGCAGATGGTGCAATTTTGCAGACTTTATATTAATGGTTTCTAATAAATATTCAGAAATGCATCCTATTAACTCATTTTGTATTGTTTTTGAGATGCCTTTAAAAACATCGCCAATTTTTTTTTATATTGTCTAAGATTTCCACGGCATTTTTATTAAAACGTTAAATAATTCCCTAAATTTAAAAATTCGCTACTCTCGTCGTGACCTCTAAAGCCTAACTCTTGTTTTTCTAATAATACGGTTGTTTCTATTATATACGTAAGTAATTTTCTGTTTTTTCGTACCTCGTCATTATACGCCTGTAATGAAATAAATGTTAGCTCGATAATCTTTAATTGTAAAATTTTTTTCGACATTTCTTAAAGCAGCGATATTTTTCATATGATATTTTGATCCCTCGTGTTTTTTGGCTGCTTCAGATAAATGTTTAAGATCGCTATATCCGCGCGATACCCAAACACCAACTGTGCAAATAAAAGACAGGGCCAGCAATACAATTGTTTTAAATAAAAGCTACCACACAACTATTTTTTTAAATCAAAAATAGATAAATGAAATGACCGTCAAAATTTTTGTGAACCTTTTTTTGTCTGAGAATGTTATAGAAATATTTGTAACAGGGCGGCATATAGATAAAATTTCCCGCTGCTGCCCTTCTGTCGTAAAAACGGTGTTTCTAACAGGCCACAAAATAAAATAAATAAAAGATGAAGCAAATCTTAGCTATTATGAAATCCAAATCCAATTCTGAATCAACAATATGCCGGAAATCCCACGAAACTGTTTGCTATGCTATCACATAGCGTTCGTTTCCTAGCTGGCGGACGCCTAATATTTATCTATGGACTTTAGCTTAGCTTTTAATATGGCAAGTTTTTATTAGATATTAGATTATCCAAGGATTTATTATTAAATCTTTGAGATTATCCGTTTGACTTGTAGGATTTGAAGGATTCTTATGGGCTCTTTTAGGTTGTAGGATTGTTTGGAATTTATTTTTGGATTTCGTATATTTTTAAGTCTGTACCATTGTGATTTTTTGAGCTTTTCCCGAGACGGAGGATCACAGAACCGCCGCGACAGGATGGATATTATAGAATTATTATTATGATTACTGGCTTGTTACAGCTGACGGAGACTGCCCTTGGCCACCTCGATAGTTGATACGATTCCATAATCTTATATACTAATAATAATATCGATTATAGTCCAGCGTCGCGCGCATTTGGCATTTGGGGTGCGTATTATCATATTATAATAAGATTATATATTATAATATGGTATTCATAATAATAATTTATAATTATTATTCACTATAGTAATGTAATATCCGAGAATAACAACCGCAGAGAAGCGACAACATAAATTACGCCCAAAAATTTGGAGTGGGAGGTAAACCGGCCAACTGTCATCTCCACGTGCTTGTCAGTTTAGTTTAGTCCGAGATTTGTGTAGTACAGTCGTCGACGACAAAATTTTTGCGTGAACGCCAGTTTCCTTTGGTTTATTATTGAAGTGACTTGTTAAGCGAGGGTAAAGTCAGAAAAAATGAAACGCTTATGAAATTGAAACGCTTTTCAAAGTGAAACGCCCCTTTAATTAAGCATGTTCCAGTATAGCTAGAGGGCTGAAATTTTTAGGAGAAGTAGCCGGAGTAAAATGACGATCCTGGATGAAAACTGGATCCCGTACACCCCCCCCCCCCCCCCCCGAAAAATACTAAAATAATTCATTTCGATAGAACGGGAAAATGGGGTCGATGGCTCTAATTTAATGGGGGATTTTGGAAGAAAAAACATGTTTTACCGATCTCTGCAACGGAGCCTCGGATCGAAAATATGAATGGGGGTGGGAATTATACCCCACCTCCCCGGATATTAAACTTTATTATAACGTATCGGAACCGGTTCAAATGACTAAAGTAAGTTGAGATTAAGTGAAACTAACCGAAAGTTGATTCGACGACTAACCTAAACTAACCAAATCTATTAGAATTGATTTTAACCAATCGGAACCGCTTCAAATGACTAAAATAAGTTGAGAATAAGTGAAACTAACCGAAAGTTGATTGGACGACTAACCCAAGCGAACCAAATCTATTTAAATTGATTATAACGTATCGGAACCGGTCCGGATGTAAAAAGTCAATCAGTTACACCTACTATTAACATATGTCAAAAGAAACAAATAATTATGTATATACGAATATGTCATGATGGATACATCGTTGTAATGTCATTGTAATACGTCAAAATGGAGGTTAAAATATTGTAAATTCATTCCTTATTAAAATACGACTATGTACGATTCTGTCAATCAAACGTTTTAAGAAAATGTCAAATGTGACAGATTAATATATTCGTCAATATTTCCCTTCATATAACAGATATCGAAAAAATTGTTTAACAAAGCATATGTATTTTTCGATGCTCTATCGTTTATATTAATCTGACATATGTCAAAATACATTGTTAAAATTTTGACATAATTTAAGTATTATATTTTGACATATATTCTTAATCATTAAAAAATGTAGCTAATTTTATGTTACATATTATGGGTTAATATGACTGTGAGAGATGTTACATAAGTTTTGTTTTTTTCCACTACTTTAATGACGTTATTTGACATATGCCATTTTTTTAAATAATATGTCTAAATTATTCATTAAATATAAATTATTATGACGATATTCTTAAATTAACCCATTGTTTTATGCTAACTGGTTGTGTAAATCTGAATATGCTAAACCAATATTTCTTTGTCTTATCAATTGTATAGTATTACGCTATATTTTATATGATAACAACGATATTTGAACTTTACACATGAAAACAATGAAAAAATTTTATAAATGAACACGATATATGTTTCAGATATATTTTCAATTATCTATAGAATAATGACAGTTGGAATAAATTGGTATGTGCAGAAAAATATGTTTTGAATTTCTCTACAATATATCTTAATACTTTTTTTCGATAGGACCTTTAATAACAAGGTTATTTCGAATAAATCGTAAATGAATCAAACTTTTTCAGTTTCCTATTGTATTTCATTAATTTTTTCTCACTTAATTATTAACTAAACAGAAAAAAATATACGACATTTTTTGTATAGCTTTTATTACTCTATCAATTACGGATTTTTAATTTAGAAGAATTCGAACGTTTTTCAAAAATGTTATGAGAGAGAGAGAGAGAGAGGCTCAGACGCATGTCTGCATCCGTTACGTTAAAGATTTAGTGAATGTTGGAGCCCAACGAAGGTATGGTATTTTTAAATTTTTAAGTGGAACATATCAATATGGTGATCATCCACCTTCTTTACTTGTTTTAGTTTCGGACCCTATTTCATTGCATTCTTTAATGATTAAAAATATTTGTCAAGATATAATACTTAAATATGTCAAAATGTTAACGATGTATTTTGACATATGTCAGATTAATATAAATGAATTTAACAGCTGTAACTATCAAATGTGACAGGTGCACGTGTCATACTTTATTTCCAAACGATAGAACATTGAAAAATACAAAACTTTTGTTAAACAATTTTTCGATATCTGTTATATTAAGGGAAATATTGACGAATGTATTCATTTGTCCCATATGACATTTTCTTAAAACGTTTGATTGACAGAATCATACATAGTCGTCTTTTAAAAAGGAATGAATTTACAATATTTTAATTAACATACATTTTGACATATTAAAATGACATTACAACGATATAACCTTCATGAAATCTTCGAATATATATAATTTTTTATTTCTTTTGACATATGTTAATAGTGCGTGTAACTGATTGACTTTTTACATCCGGACCGGTTCCGATACGTCATAATCAATTTTAATAGATTTGGTTAGTTTGGGTTAGTCGTCCAAACAACTTTCAGTTAGTTTCACTTAGTCTCAACTTATTTTAGTCATTTGAACCGGTGTTGATACGTTATAATCAATTTTAATAGATTTGGTTAGTTTAGGTTAGTCGTCCAATCAATGATACGAAAATTTCGTAACGCGAGATGAAAACATAAATCATCTCGTGATGCGACCTTGAAAAATCACTCTCATGAAACCAAAGAAGTATTCACTTCAAAAAGGTTACAACGCTACAAATCAGAGTTTAAAACGTTAAATCCTAAAAGATAACTACTATTCATAATACATTTCTAATAAGGTAAATAATATACATGTAATTAATTACATGTTTTATCGGTGTATAGCATTTCTTTTCCCTTCATTACATTTATCTCAGTGTATTAAACCGGCCATCTGTCACATATGACAAATTGAACTTGGCTCTCCAACTTCAAAGGTGCCGACGGGTTTTGTCGCTTCTCTGCGGTTGTTATTCTCGGGTAATATAGTGTTTTAATTAAACAGTATAATAATAAAGTGCCTTTTGTATTAATACAATCTATTCAAATATGTGTAGGCATTAAGGTGTAATAAAATATTTGGCTTCCCTTTCTTGCGAATCTTGTGTCGGGTGGCGGTACCCACCTTGCCCACCCAGGCGAGTCACCACTGGGTCACAGAATGTGACAATTTAAATTAATCCAGATTTCATTGTTACAAACAAATCACCACTCAAACTTTGATCTAGCGTGTCTTCCTCCCACCAAGGAAACAGGTGAGCAGATATTTATAGAGTCTTCTTTCTGGTTCAAATGTGGTTAGGAAATGAACTTGATCCTAAACATTAGGGGTGGTTTGTTAGTAACAATGAATACTTTCCTGTCACAAGCTCAGAACCACTTGGACCAAGACATTTAATAGACAGCTTCTTTGAAAATTCAAGAACATGTGCGATTCAAATTGGACTTGTTTCAACTTTTTGCGAAAATGCACTGGAATGTGTAAAAACTGTAAAGGATTTTCTTCCATAAATTCACCCAATGTGGAATTAGCTAACCTAGATTTAGATATTTAATACCTAGTACTATTTGTTTTGTTTACAACTTCTAAATTTATTTAATTTTTGTTCTTTATCTTAATTCTGCTAAAAATATAAAATAAATTTGTATATAGTACACATTGTTGGGGCATAAAATAAAAGATAAAATGACTAAAAAAATAGTTTTAAAACTTTAGAAAAAAATTTTAACAATATATTTTGCTAATATGTATTTTTTTATTTTATTTCAGAAAATTAAAAATTTTCAGATAGGCGTACCGCATGAGCATCATGTGCTTAGTATCGACGCTGAATATTTGCATAAGGTTATATTTTTCTTTAGTAACTCAAAAACTACAAAAGCAAAGCAGATAACTTGTTTTTTATTTAGTTAAATGACAAATATGTTTTCCATAAAAGGTTTTTCAAATCGGTCGACTAGTTTCGGAAATACGGTAATCTATAAATTACGCAATTTCACCATCTTTAATTCAAGATGGCTGAGGAAGCAAGCAATGTTGTGGTGGAAACTTTTTTCCTGTTTACTCTAGACATCTGTTATCATTTCAAAAAGATTTAGCTTTATCTCAATTTATTCCACTAAAAAATTAATTTGCCTGCAAATATTGACTTGTAGATGTTGAATTTTGTACTTAAAAGTGTAGATTTATGTCTAAAAAAGGGATAATATGCAGTCAACTTTTTAAAAAAGTAATGCTTACCTAAGAGTTTCAACCTAATGAATAAAAAAAAATCACCTTTTATCTCATATTTCGGACAAAACTGAAAGTAACAAATTTTTACCATTTTGACAAAGAATCATTTAAATGTCTCAAAAAAAAATAATGCAATTGCTTTGAATATTTTGAAAACCGCTTTTTTCCAATTTAGAAGATAGGTATGTTAAAAGCTAGACTAAAAAAAATTTGTATGCCTTTCAAGTGAACATCAGTTTATTTTTTCCTTATGTCTTTTATAACATTTTTATACATATATACACAAAAAACTTTTTCAAATAAAACGTAAAATGTTCACTTCCTAGCGTACTACCGTCGAATTTTGAGGCGAGAGATTAAGAGATAAACAGACAAACGCGAGACAGACGTTAACAGCAGTTGAGATAATCGCTCGCATTATAATTCACATAAAAAGAAAACACCACAGGATGCCCGATTGGTTCCGTTACATTGATTTATTAATCGAGCTTTCGCCGAACTATCAAGAAGTTTAAACGTTACTAAAAATAACCTGTTCACAGTCAAGCTTATTTTTAGAACTGCATTATCAGACAAAATTTATGTTGGTGTTTTGACCATAAAATTATAAATTTAAACCGCGTCCACTGGCGACAAACTCATATTACACGAAAGATGCTAGACGCAGTCGACGATGACATGCATTCGAATGTAGGTATCCTTTCTCACCCATCGTTGAAGTCTCCGCATACGCGTGCTAAAATTTTTTATTAGTCAGGGTTTGGCCAAAATATTTTAATACGACTGCAACTACTTTTTTTCGTATAATTCGCATACTATAAAGAGATTTATTTATTTCTTTTAGCGAACATGTCTAACAGGTACATCCATTTATAAGCCCATAAAATTTACACCACACAAAAACATTCTCTTATTTATGATAAAAAGAGTTTACTTAAAATAGGTATATCACATGTATAGTCACGTTACATAGATTACAAACATTTCATTTAACATGGTTATAAATTGATTCGTTAATTACTTCGTTAATTACTGTCAAGATGGTCAACAAGTTGATTATATTCACAACACAATGCATTCATTGGTTATTTGTGGCTGTCAGGCAAAAAATAACGATTGACACCTTCTAATGGCAGTCGCACGCGAAAATTTACCATACCTAGTAAACCCTCACAATTAAATTTTAAATTGAATTCTAAATAACACCTTCTCTCATCTCTGTGCAAGAGATGGTAGACATTCAATGGCATCGGTATATATAAAGAATTTCATATTATTGAGCCACATTCCAGTTTTGATTTTAGAAAGGAATAGTATAGATTTTCAATTGTCTCTGTACCTACTGTTGAATTGATTGCATAAACACCATGCCACCGTCTATAGATATTCTAATAAGTCCGCTCACTCGAGCGTGCCGCGGAAAATTTCCCTCCTGCCTGCGCCTATCCCTCACCCATCGGCTACACGTCAATGTCACGGCTTAGCCGTGACTCAGTTTTCGCAAGTACTTTCGCGATCGGACGGTGTGATTTAATTATTACGGAATAGTTTTCGCTAGATTTACGCTATTATGGTTAAGATAGCTAAGGGTAGTTTTTCTTATTGTACTGTTGATGACTGTTGTGTAACTACACGTGATTTCTCCTTCTTTCTCTCTTATGGAATTGGTAAAGAATTATTCAATTTTTATGAGACGAAGTGAATGAAGCTAACCGAAAGTTGATTGGATGAGTAACCCAAACTAACAAAATATATTAAAATTTGTTAATGCGTATCGGAACCGGTTCAATGTCTCAAATAAGTTGAGACTAAGTGAAACGAACCGAAAGTTGATTCCACGACTAACCCAAACTAGCCGAATCTATTAAAATTGATTATAACCTAGTGGAACCGGTTGAATTCACTAAAATAGGTCGAGACAAAGTGAAACTAACTGAAAGCTGATTCGGCGACTAACCCAAACTAACCAAATCTATTAAATTTGATCATAACATATCGGAACCGGTTCAAATGTCTAAAATAAGTTGAGACTAAGTGAAATTAAGCGAAAGTCGATTCGACGACTAACCCAATCTAAACAAATCTATTAAAATTGATTATATCCTATCGGAACCGGTTGATATATCTAAAATGAGTTGAGACAAAGTGAAACTAACTGAAAGTTGATTCGACGACTAACCCAATCCAATCATATCTATATTAAAATTGATTATAACCTACCGGAACCGGTTGAAATGAATAATTTGAGACAAACTGAAACTATCTGAAAGTTGATTAGACGACTAACCAAACCTAACCAAATGTATTAAAATTGATTATAAAGTATCGGAACCGGTTCAAATGTCTCAAGTAAGTTGAGACTAAGTGACACTAACCCAAACTAACCAAATCTATTAAAATTGATTATAACCTAGCGGAACCGATTGAATTCACTAAAATTAGTCAAGACAAAGTGAAAGTTGATTCGGCGACTAACTCAAGCTAACTAAATTTATTAAAATTGATTATATCGTATCAGAATCGGTTCAAATGTCTAAAATAAGTTGAGACTAAGTGAAATTAACCGAGAGTTGATTCGACGACTAACCCAATCTAACCAAATCTACTAAAATTGATTATAACCTATCGGAACCGGTTGATATGACTAAAATGAGTTGAGTTGAGACAAAGTGAAACTAACTGAAAGTTGATTCGGCGACTAACCCAAACTAACCAAATCTATTAAAATTGATTATAATGTATCAGAACCGGTTCAAATGAGTTGAGAAGTTGAGACTAAATGAAATTAACCGAAAGTTAATTCGACGACTAACCCAATCTAACCAAATCTACTAAAATTTATTTATAACCTATTGGAACCGGTTAATATGACTAAAATGAGTTGAGACAAAGCGAAACTAACTGAAAGTTGATTCGGCGACTAACCCAAACTAACCAAATCTATTAAAATTGGTTATAGCATATCGGAAGCTGATCAAATGACTAAAATAAGTTGAGACTAAGTGAAACTAACCGAAAGTTGATTAGACGTCAACCAAATATATTAAAATTGATTATAACGTATCGGAACCGGTTGAAATGACTAAAATAAGTTGACTAAGTGAAACTAACCGAAAGTTGATTAGACGACTAACCAAAACTAAACAAATGTATTAATGGTGATTGTAACATATCGCAGTCGGCTCATATAAATGAAATGAGTTGAAAGTCGAGAAGTATTCACTTCAATCACGTGTACTGTGCTACTCGCTACGCGCGCTTGTCTTCAGTATCCCAGATTAAGCAGAAATAATCGAAACTAAATTTAATGAATCAAACAAGCGCATTGAGACGGGCGCGCCACACGCTTGACCAACCCTGCCTAACACTAAACTAAAATTAACCCAAACTAATAAATATAACCAAAAAAATAAAAATAAAACATGTCACCGACGGGAATCGAACCCGAGCCGTAGTATCACAAACACAGAAGCTAATCTTGAAAATCAACTGCGCATGATTGCCAATAGTTATACCGCAGAATAAAATACCTATTGTAAGCAAGAGAAATAATCATGCGCCTCAAATCCTCTTCTCGACCTTTTATATAGAGCAATGAATAATATCAATTTTTATCAGGTTAATATCACTATCGCTTTGCCTCTCTTTAATAAGTTATATAAAATGATAATTTCAGGAATAATAGATATTATATAGATATATATTTTAAATTCAGCACAACATAACTATTGACTAACATAAAATTGCCAAACAGAGAAATGTACCATTTTAATTTAAAATCATATCGAATTAAAGAATAAATCTGGCAACACAGTCTTGTCCACAAACCTGTCATGCGTCGTCTGCGAGATTTCAATAAAAACAAAACAATATATTGATAATTGAATAAGTCGGCAGAGAAAAGTAGTAGCAATTACAGCAGATTTGTACAAGTTTTTAATGATTTTTTATGAAAAAAAAGTCACGAGTAGCACAATATACGTGATAGAAGTGAATACTTCGTTATCGAGTCTCAACTTATTTTACTTTTTTGAGCCGTTTCCGGTACGTTATAATCAATTTCAATTGATTTGGTTATTTTTGGTTAGTCGTCTAATCAACTTTCAGTTAGTTTCACTTTGTCTTAACTTATTTTAGTCATTTGAGTCGGTTCCGATACGTTATAATAAACTTGAATAGTTTTGGTTAGTCGTCTAATCAACTTTCGGTTAGTTTCACTTAGTCTCAACTTATTTTAGTCATTTGAATCGGTTTCGATACGTTATAATCAATTTAAATAGATTTGGTTATGTTTGGTTGTTGTCTAACCAACTTTCAGTTAGTTTAACTTAGTCTCAACTTATTTTAGTCATTTGAGTCGGTTCCGATACGTTATAATCAGTTTTAATAGATTTGGTTAGTTTTGGTTAGTTTGGGTTCGTCTCAACTTATTTTAGTCATTTGATGCGGTTCCGATACGCTATAACCAATTTTAAAAGATTCGGTTACTTTGGGTTAGTTGCCGATTCAACTTTCAGTTAGTTTCACTTATAGTCTCATCTTATTATAGACATTTGAACTTTCGATACGTTATAATCAATTTTAATGCATTTAGTTAGTCGCCTAATCAACATTCGGTTAGTTTCACTTAGCCTCAACTTATTTTAGTCATTTGAGTCGGTTCCGATCGGTATAATCAATTTTAACAGATTTGGTTATTTTGAGTTAGTTTGGGTTAGTTTCCGGTTAGTTTCACTTAGTCTCAACTTATTTTAGATATTTGAACCGGTTCCGATACGATATAATCAATTTTAATACATTTGGTTAGTCGTCTAATCAACTTTCGGTTAGTTTCACTTAGTCTCAACTTATTTTAGTCATTTGAGTCGGTTCCGATAAGTTATAATCAATTTTGATAGATTTGGCTAGGTTGGGTTAGTCGTCGAATCAACTTTCGGTTAGTTTCACTTAATCTCACTTATTTTAGTCATTTGATCCGATATGTTATAATCTGAGATTTGGTTAGCTTGAGTGAGTTGCCGAATCAGCTTTCGGTTAGTTTCACTTGGTCTCAACTCGTTTTAGTCATTTGAAGCAGTTCCGATGCGTCATAATCGATTTTAATAGATTTGGGTTAGTCGTCCAATCAATTTTCGGTTAGTTTAACTTCGTCTCATAAAAATTGATAAACTCTTTACCGATTCTATAAACGAGAAAGAAGAAGAGAGAGAGTCATATGCTTTATCTCTCTTGCGAGACGAAAATTCCAAAACGTGTAGTTACATGCATGTCTTTGAAAAATCATTTTCATGAATCCAAAGAATATCAAAATAGCGTAAAATTTGTGGATCTCTAATATTTACCTTCGCCCAAATTATGTATATAAGTTGAGTTATATATGAGTATAAGTGAGTTTGATCGCTATTTTAACCACTAATTAAGAATAAAAAAACCCTAGATGGAAAACACTTTTAATGCTTGGGTTAAGTTATGGGTGTGGTACAGGTTAGTTGGTGTTTTCATTTTTTTTTTTAAAGACGACATCCACTGTGACAACGCATTTGTCATATTAATAACAAAATGTAATAAAATATCGATACCTATCGACAGTCGAAAATATCAGGTTAAAATTATTCTATTGTCGCTATTTTCCTGTTATATTTTGTAACTTGTGTTCGTAATTAAACAATACAAGTTGTACCTACTGGTATTTTTATACATATCGTAGATAATATTTCGTTTATTATTTACTTATTTATTATAATACTAAATAACTATTGTTTGGATTATTTATTTGTTATGAACAATTATTCTTCATAACAAATAAATAATCCAAACATTAATACGTAATTTCATAATTATCAATTATTCCTAATAGAACGCTCCCCGTATACAAATAATCGACCGGCAGTTCATATTGATCGTACACCGTAGCTGCACCCATTCGTTTGCTGTACACTGGCCGAGTGTGTTCAAGGTCAACGGCAGTATTTTCCACGGCACGCTGGAGTGAGCGGACTTATTAGAATATCTATCGACGGTGACCATGCTAAATATATGTTATGAAAATTGAAAGCCAGTTTGGGATTAAAGTGAATTTCCAAGTCCTTAAAGCGCTTTAAACGCTATAAGACTGTGTTTTGTAATAAAAAAATATCAAGTTTTTTCAGTGTGAATGTTGAAGCTTTGCGTTTATTAGCATAATTAAAATTATTACGGACTTTGCAATTAATGACGATGTTATTTGTTATAACGAGAGTGCTGTGAATAAGTGGAACCATTACATATGTTAAAAATAGTAGTCGCGTAGCCAGAGTTAGTCCTTGTGGCTACTCGTGGGCTTATAAAGTGGGAGAGCGCAGGGAAATAAGTCATCTGGGGCCACCATCAAAAAGCTCACTGACGGCTGGAAAATGCCATGCCCAATTTCTACCCAAAAACCGTCAAAAAACAATGATTAGGCGCCTTCTTGAATGGTAATTGTTGCACACTTAAAGACATGGATAAGTAGGTACTTATACCGATTCCAGAAGAGTAAACCATTAAAACAGTTTATTGTAACTACAAATCAATAAAGATGGAAAAGAGTTCATGGGATGTTTGAAAACGTTCAAAAAATTATTAAAGTTTGATGGCAAAAAAGGGTTATCGTACATATTTTTGTCGGTGGTTTGTAGCGCAATACTAGGTGTTCGCCAACTGCACGCCACTTTTGATAACCATAAAAAATTTTTTTAATAAATGATGTTCGTTTTGAGACTCGTTTCCTTTTTTTTTTGGTTATTCTCAGGTGTGGGTTGTTTCACTTATTAACAGAATATTTTTGTGAGTTCCTAGAGACAATGCGAACTGAATATGAATACTTAAATATAAATAAATATAACGATAAATATAACAGAAATTTGCCCTCACAATTCGCAATGTCTCGCAGACCTCTATCCTGCGATAAATTAAAGAAGTAAATTCTAAAACAAACAATATATTAATTATATAATTACATGAGAATACAAATAAGATTTATGAAATTATTTGAAATGGAGTTTATCTGATGAATAAATTGTCTTAATAATGAAAATTAAAATTAATGTGAAAAAAATTTAAAAAATATGTGAAACCAATCGCGTATTGTAAGATTGGTCTTTACAATATATTTATCTTCTGATTGCCTAATACTTAGCTTCGTCCAATTATTCTGTAACCATGTGATCGTATTGGGACCTCTACTGGAACCGTTGCTGCCTCTTTCCAAGTATCTGTTGGGTTTATCGAGGACTTATTTGGTTCACGAAGTTCCCTCAGAGTGATTCAGTACAGCAACTGGACGAACACCTGCTGCTTGACAAGCAAGATGTTTTCTTCACCAATCCATGCAGGGGTAACATGCAATAGGAAATAAACTAGTCTTAGACCAATGTATATCACTAATTAAATAATACGCAAGAAAATATCATGTGAACATCAGTGACAATGTTAAACATATGATAAACCAGTCTACAAATTAAAAATTTACTGGTAAAAGCAGATATAATCAGAAACTTAAATTACAATGTTGAGTTGAGCAGACAATGAGCAAAAAATTATAAATAATTACTGTTACTCAAGATTTCCTTTTCTTTACTTAAAAATATAAAATTCAAAAGACACTAATAGAATAACGTTAAAATTCAGTAACTCTCGGTAAAATTTAAATAAAAGGTAATTTTAAATTTGATAATAAATAAAGAAATAGAGGTACAACGTCTAACAATAAGTCTTATGACTCAAACTAAGTAAGTACCATTACTTTTACTTAGGCCCTTGGCACATAAACGAAAAGTGAGCGCAATTGCGCCTCAATTTAATTAAAGATCAAGATAATATAATCACTACCTCGCATCCGAGAAAGAAATTAGTGTAAACGATAAACCAGTTAAATTGCAATATATGAGATTAACCTCTCATAAATGCAAAATAATGTCGGTACATCAGGATTGATACTAGACAGGGTGAATGCTAATAGTTATATTATGCTTGATGTAACATATTAATTGAAAATTTAATGAAATGAACCTGGCAAGAAAAAAAATGAAAACCAGCAATACTATGAGGGAAAATTCGGAGAAATTCTACTGAAAATTTAATTTACTACCTTTGCAGGAATATATAGAATTTACCCCGAGAATTAACCCAAATAATACTGTTCAATTTGAATGAAAATACGTAAAAAAATGTGCGTGACCACTGAACAATAAAATAATTACGATCTCCCTAAATTTGGACTAAGCCTCTTTCAAATTACATGAATTTGATTAATGAAAACCACAAATATTCACCAATAAATCGGTAATATTACCCAAAAGGTCACGACAATATTTAAAAAATATTGAAGATGTAAGCTTTTAAAACTGGAATATAAAAATGCTAAATTCATGCTTTAGTCAAATAATACTAAGCGAATCTTAAACAAATATTAATTATATATATAGAAGTGAAAGAATTAGAATTAGAAAATATTGCAAGATAAATTAAATATTTCAAGATTAACAAATCAGCACTCACCCGGTCGATGCCTCAACACAAGATAATCCTTCCGTAATCAAAATTCAAGACGTTGGGCAAAATTATGTTTGCCGATGTTTTATTGGCTAATTTATAACATGTGATCAACACTAGAAACCACGTAGCGCAAAGTAATAAAAAAATTCCATATTAATTATATATAATAATCTATAGTAAAATAAATTCATGAATTGTAGGTACTAAATAGAGTACTAGCACTCTTAAAATCGATATCCACACAAAATAAACCTATTCGTGAATGTGTGTCACTGGCGACTTAAATATTAAATATCGGGAATAATTTGCAAGTCTGGAATTTGTTCGTCCTTAACCCTCTCAATATTTAACACAGCTTAAATAAACTTCAAAGTTGAAAAGCGCCTTTCGGCTTGCGATGTGGTCATGGTATAGTCACTAGTATTCTCAATGTCATGGTAATTTCTTTAAAAGCTGCATCGAGTCCCGAACTTATAATAAAATGTAATGTCTTTAAACAATCTTTAAATTCTTGATTTTGACATGAGGGATCAGGTGATTTCAGTTCAGTGATCGATCCAGTTACTGTGAAAATGACCGCGCACGCAGCGCACACCTTATGTTACATATCCATATGTCATTTCATCATTATTCTATATTTAATTAAGCTAAAAAACTTTTAAAAAGTTACGTGTATTGTTTTGTTAGGATTAGTATTCATTATCCATGGGGGATATATCCCCATAGCCGCCCTGTGGCTACGCCACTGAAAAGTAGGGAATCTTTTTTCAAATTGCAAAATTGTTAATATAAATTGAACAAAATTTCTAGGAATGGTTGTAAAAAAAGCAGTGTTTCAGTGAGAGTCATTGGACATTATAAATCGCCTTCCTTGGATCCGAGTGATTATTTGCGTAAGTTGCAGGCCTTCTTCTCGGGTAATTACTTCAATAAGTTTGAAGTTGTGGTCTATTGTGGAAACATTAACGTTAATGTTATGTGTCTTGATCCGGGACTTGTCAGTAGAGATATATATCTTCTCCGCTCCGCGAGTGCAGCCTACGTGGCAATTTTACGTGGACCGTGTTGTCTCCCCGAAGAAGAATCGGACATCTTGGCTAACGTCGTCTGTGCCGTTCAGAGTTTTCGCCAGTGAAAGTACCCACTCACGCCGGTAGCCAGGCGGGGGGGAGCCGAATGTTCCCGTGGGTCCATTTTTATCTGTGTCTGCAATAGTATAGTTTTGTGCAAAAGTCGGGAATCACCAGGAACACAGGCCCGTCTTACTGGAGGTTCCCACCAAATAGGCGACGCACACTGGAATAACAGGTAACGCAAGTAGAAGGGTAGCTCTGCCTTGCCTAAGCGCCGGAAGAGGGGTGTTCTGGCCGATATCCATGCAGCAAAGCCAACCGCTCCACGAAAGAGGGGCACTAGAAGCAAACAAACAACCTTCAGGTGTGATCAGGATGACTGTGACACTAGTGGTTATAGACAGCTTGCGAAATATATTCCCACGCCTGACGAGCCCTGAACTTGCGTGCGCATCACAAACAGATACGTTGTTTAATGTTTACGTTTGTAATTTTTTTTTAATTTCATGCATTCCAGCCAAACAAAACTAACACAGACTAACCCAAATTAAAGAAATTAAACAAACATAAGCATAAAAAAGTATAAAAAACATGTCTTGGTATCGACAGGAATCGAACCCGGGTCTTCCCAAACGCAAGCACAGAATTTAACCGCTTCACCACGAGACCCGCTGAAAGCAGTTTGTTTACTGGACCGTAAAGACATCTGTTTGTCAGAAATTTGTTGGTGAAGCGCGCGCAAACCCAGGAAACTCATCAGGCGTCGGAATGTGTTTTGCAAGCTGTTTTTATTCCTTTTTGACAGTGACTGTTACGCTACCGCTGCCGGCTGCACCATGGCAGCATGGTGAGGATGATCGAAGAAGTGCAGAAGCACGTGGTTCCTCTCCTGATATTTCATTTGTAACCTTATTGATTTTTATCTGAAATTTCTACAAGAAAATTGTTTTCTTTTTTTCAATTTTACACCGAATTTTGTGTTCGGTTTCGGTTTTCGACCGAAGAAGAAAAACGGTTTTCGGTCGGTCTCTAATGAAACCCCTCCCCCACATCATATTTGAGCGTGAGCGGCAGGGTAGGTTTGGCTTCGGCTTCATCGTCGCGTGTTTCATTTTGGATGGACAAATAGAATATAGAATTTATGAAGGAAGTCTTACAGCAGGCCGATATCTAGCAATATTGGAAGATGTAGTTCCTGAACTCCTCATATATGATGTTCCCTTAGCCGGCTTGAACGCTATATATTTTCAGAAGGACGGAGCACCTGCTCATAATTCTCTGACAATTTCCCTCTTTTTTGATAACCATTTTCCTGGAAAATGGTTAGGCACTCATGTACCAGCAAGATGGCCCTCAAACTAACCCGATCTCTCTATTTTGGATTTTTTTGTGGGGTTATTTACAACAGTTTATGCCAAGCGTCACCACAACCCATATGAACTCATGCATTTAAAAATGTACAAAGACGTCCAATAATACTTATGAACGCTCTAATACGAATAGCCAAAATGTGCGAATTATGTGTTAGAGAAAAATTTGATCATTTTCAACAATTTCTATAGCCACTAAAAATGTCTTTTTATGTTGTTGTTAATGTATGATATATAAAAAACTTTAATTAATAGTAATTATTTATAATGTTAAATATTTAGGTAGGTACGTTGTTAGGTTAATAAAAAAAATTATGCGCCTCACCTTTATAAGCACACAACTGAAGTAAAACTTTTGAAACAGATATAATGGATTGCGTTTTAATTTTTTTAAGCTTTTTTTCTCAACTTTTGCTCCCGGATTCGACACTTTTTTTTCCTTTTTTTTTCAACATTGTTTCGCAGAAAACCTCGAACTTTTTTTTTATTATTTTTTTTCCTTATTTCGTTTATAATACTCTTATTTATTAACTCGCCGAACAATTTTTTCTTTTTTTTTTTATTTTTTTCCTTATTTGGTTTTATAATACTTTTATTAACTTTCCGAACAATCTACTGTTTTTGTTTTTTTTTTCTTATTGCGTTTTAAAATACTTTTATTAACTTTCCGAACATTTTTGTACGTTTTTGTTTCAATTTTTTCCGATTTTTCCAAAAATTTCTGTTTTTTTTTTTCATAACGCATTTTTTTTCTTCTCATTTTTACTATCCCCGACCTCGTAGCTGAACTCCGTCGCCAAAACCGCATTTCTCTAACTTTTTTAATTTTTTTTTCTTATTTTGTATTATATGCTTTTATTAACTTTTTTAGGTTTTTCAATTTTTTCAAAAATGTTTGAGCATCCGGGGAGGTGGGGGGTAGGGGGCTATAATTCCCACCCCACAAAATGTCTCCGTGGAACGAGGTCATCGCTTGTCAGATTTTTGATCCGATGCTCCGCTGCAGAGATATCGGCCAAAGATGGGTTTTTCCACCAAATCTTCCCTTAAATTAGAGCCTTGCTCCCCTCCATATAGTGCAAGATCCGGTATTAGAAATATATACCCTCATCTGTTATTTGACGATGACAAAGATTATATATAGATAATATATAGATTGATAAATCGCACATGGGTTGCCTAGCTAAATCTGGGGCCAATGCCGTTAAATAATATAAATTCTAATTAACTTTTTTCATTTGTTTTTCAAAAGAATCGACCAATAGCTGAGGCAATGTGACACAAGGAATTGGAAAAATATAGGTTGCCTACTTTCCTCTCAGTCCAACTATGAGGTTGCCAGGTATAAACAGGTGACCAAGCGTTAATAATATACCCTCATTTGTTATTTAATCGAATTTTTTATGAAATGAAAGGTTATTTTATTCCCTTAACAGTATTAGGTTGCCTTGGCAAAACCTCGTCCATCCGTGGAGAGTGACGGGGATCCATAGAGGCAAGTGTGCGCCAGGCAGCTGCTGAGTGAAAGAGAGGAATATGCTCCTGACTCGGTGTGATATTCTTAAGTACACCATTCGTGAAAATATCCATTTTTACGAAAAATTACATATATAATGTAATATATTAAATTTAGATTCTACATTTTGTATTATGATTAGTTGTATCAAGTATCCTTTCATATTGTTAATTAGCAATTGTTGATTTTTGGCAATGTAGTGTCAATGTCATGTAATTTTTGATGAATATTGTCAATAAATTAATTATTCAAAAGTTAATTACCAGTATGAAATGATGTTAATTCCATAAGGCGTTTCGTGGATAATGTAATTCTAGAAAGTTCCATATTTGTCTAATTTCACTTAAGTTTAATATTTCTAAATCTAATGTTTGCACATTTGCAAATGATATAATTCTTAACAATTTTTTCAATATTAGGTTTAAATTAGTAATTTGAGTAAACTGATGTTGCATGGATATGATTAGGTTAATTTGATCATGTAATTTAGTATTCTGGGATTGAATACTTATAGAATTTTGATTAATGACTTTATTATTATTGTTTAATTTATCGCGTTTCCTGTTTCACAGTTTACTGGTATTGGTATAAGACTTGGTAGTGGTTTGTTATATGCTACAGAAAATGATATTTTTAATTTTCTGAAGTTAGGGTCTAGTCTTTGTAATCTAGAATTGCTTTTAATTTTCGAAGGTCTTTAGAGCCTAAAGGCGTCAAATTTATTATGCCAATTTAAGACACGAAGGTGTAAATTTTGGTTAATACCTAGTTCTTTTAGTAGAGGAATTGGTAAATTCTGATTTTCCTTTTACACTTTTTCGCAGGCAGTGACTTCGAATGGCTCATAAAATATCAAGTCTGGGTATTGTAGTGTTATTTTTGGAGTTATGATTGAATCGGAAGCTCCGGAGTCAATTAGAACTGTTATTTGTAATTCAGATAGAAATTTATATATATATATATATATACAGCGGCGGATGGGGGGGCCGGGAGAACGGGAAATTTCCCGAGGGGCCTCTTACTGTGGGGTATCATGGGGCCCCTACTGCGACAAACTACAGATGGGCCACA
>MU181996.1:153966-231836 GCA_016904865.1 Pissodes strobi
GATATCAAAATTTTCTTGTTCCGTAGGGCTTTGATCCTTGTAGTTGTAGTAGTCGGGGTGGTGCGCCTGAAATTCTATTTCCGGGGGTAGCTCGTAGTTTTGGCTTTCGAAAGGATATGTTTCGACGTTCGTTATTTCTTGGGAGACGAAATTTCTTGGACCACTTCTGTTAAAGAAATTATTTGATCGATAGCGTTGATTGGGTGTAGGGTTTACGCGAGACGGGCCCGCTTTGGAAGTTGGCATGGCTGTTGGTGTTTCAAATCCCTGATTTGGATTGTTTCTGGGTGCAAAAACCTGACTGTTAGTCAGATAATGTCTTGGTACCGGTTCTTCGTTGTACATTAATTTGTAAACTGGGGAAAGTATTAGTTTGTTGTGGGAAAGTATGGGGTCTTATAGGGTTACTATAATGTGGGGGCGTTTTTTACGTTAAATTTCAACTAATCAGTGGCGGATATATCACCGGGCAGTTCGGTGCGCCGCCCTGGGGCCCAAGGTTCAGAAGGGCCCCACGATGCCGCGGATTATAAAGTATTTTTGTATCGAAGTAAGTAAAATGGTGAAACATCAAATATGCAAACCAAAAATAATGAAATAATAATTAAGCTACATTCAAATTGTCAAATTATCAAATACTTACTTGATACGTGAATAGTTTGTTTGCATGGTCAAATAATATTAGTAAGTGGAGTGCTAAGACTTATACTGTAGCTGCTTCAGGCAGAAGATATAGAAAAAGAAAAAGATAACATAATGCCATCTCTTATTTCAAAAATATCGTGAAATTTTTAGTAACAGTAATGTCAATCAGTTTGCTATGTTCCTTGAACTAGTTAAACCTGACCTCAAAAAGATATGAACATTAGAGAACTTTTTGAAATAGTAATTAATAAATATTCGTATATGGAAGTTGATTTTTCTGAAGTTGTTATGTTTTTATTATTTTTTACCCTACCTGTAACTGTGGCGCAATTGGAAAGGTCTTTTAGTAAACTGAAAATGTTTAAAAATTGCATTAGGTCAACAAAGAATGAACAAAGGTTGCGTGATCTATCCATTTTAAATTAGAATACGATATCGCAGCGAAGTTAGATTTAACAGATCTAGTAGATAATTTTGCTAATGCCAAAGTCAGAAAAATATCATTCTAGATTTTAGTTTGTTATTAGTTTTTATATTTTGTTTAAAGAGTTTTTGTTTTATTACTTTTTATGTGGTACGGAAAATACCATTCTAGATATTAGTAATGCAATATCGCAGGGAAGTTAGATTTAAAAGATCTAATAGATAATGTTCCTAATGTCAAAGTCAGAACAAGATAATTCTAGATTTCCGATTGTTATTAGTTTTTCTATTTTATTTAAAGTGTTTTTATTTTATTACTTTTTATGTGACACGGAAAATATCAGTCTAGAAATTAGTAATACAATATCGCAACGAAGTTAGATTTAACAGATCTAATGGAGAAATTTTGCTTGCAAAGTGAAAAAAAGATCATTCTAGATTTTAGTTTGTTATTAGATTTTATATTTTGTTTAAAGTGTTTTTATTTTATTACTTTTTATGTGATACGAAAAATAACATTCTAGATATTAGTAATACAATATCGCAGCGAAGTTAGATTTAACAGATCTAATGGATAATTTTGCCAATGTCAGTTTATTATTAGTTTTTATATTTTGTTTAGAGTGTTTTTATTTTCTGGCTTTTTATGTGATACGCAAAATACCAATCTACAATTTTTGGTATTAACTAGCTTTCATGCTAAATAAAAATTTATTTTATTTTCTTACTTTTCAAGGGATAGGAAAAAATATTGGTTCTTTATTAGTTTTCATCCTGAATAAAAAGTATTATTATCTTCTTATTTTTTATGTGATACTCATATATCATGTATTACCTATGAAAAATGCCTTAACTTAGTTTTAAAGTATACAAGGGGTAGGGGCCCATAAATATATTTTGCCCTGAGGTCCACGCGTCCCTAGATCCGCTGCTGGAACTAATGCGGTTAGAAGCATGGTTCAAAAAAATATTTGTGCTTGTGTTAAATCAAATTCAGATAGATGCCCATGAGCATCGTTTAATGCGTTAGGTCTTACAAACATTAACATGGTTTTTAATTCGGAAACGTAGATGTTCTCTCCACTTGAGTGATTAACGGTACTCGAGATGCTTGATCCGCTATTTCGTTATGAATTCGAGAAATTATCATAAAAGTAAAGCTTTTGAGCCTATCTAAAGATTTCAAAATAGTTTCATTACGATTAATTTTGAAATACTTCAGTTGCTGCAATAAGGTGCTATAACTAATTGGATCACCATATTTTTTATATCAGACCAACTAGTTACATCAGGCCTAGATAATTGTATATTTCTTGCTTCGTCTAATACTTTATTTTTTATTACACCTAATACATATTTATTTTGTAAATCAATCTTGTTAATAAAAAGGTTAGAAAAGCCATTAATTGCATTTATAAAGCTTTCTAAATGGTTTTGGTTACCAGAATGTTGGTAGGATAGAAGCAAATGGTTTTACATCATCCATAGTGGAATTAGTATTATTATTAGACTTAACCTGATTATCTAAACTTAAATTGCTAAGTAAATCAGAAATTTATGTTTCAATGATTGGGGTGTCTTCTTCTAAACTTAAGCGTGCTCTGTTTCGCGATAAAATATTTTTAAACATTGTGAAGCTTCAGTCATTAGAAAGAATGGCAAGTCTGTAATTACTTACAGTATAATCAAAGTCATTCCTGTAAAGCTTAAACCGCAATTGTTCACCGTGAACAGTAGCGTGCCGTATAGGGGGCCAGGGGGGGCGAATGCCCCCCCCGCCCTCTATCTAACCCGCCTCAGCCTCCTAATGCAAACTGCAAATGGCTCATCATTCGGCGCCCTCGAAATAGCTCGCCCCTCCCGCCCTTATACCCACGGCACGCTACTGACCGTGAAGGTTGGTAGAATTCTTTTGTCTTCCGAATTGACCTGCTGATTTCCTGCTGACTGGGACGAGGTGGACCTTTGACAAGGAATTTGCAGCTTCTAAGTGGATCTGACGTTATCCAAGGGATTAGCAGCTTCACTGATAATTCTCCTACTTATTGTTGTTGCGAATATTCAAGGTTCACGTGTTACTTAAATATTCTAGTGGTGCCTTGTATCAAACTTCTTTTTTCTTTCAGTAGTGCAGTAGGGTTAAAAAACCGCATTTGACCAACGAAAACCGATAAAGGGCAAACTTGCACTATCCTGTTCGCAGCGCCAGTTAAGTAACAGGTTCGAAGAAGTATTTTTTTAAAACTTTTTTTATTCACGAGATCCGTACGTTTTACAATATATGAGAACCTTACTCTAAGTCTGTGTGCCACTGCCATGAAAAAAATCTAAAACCTAGGTAACCATGGATGTGACAAGGTTTTGCCAAGGCAACCTAATACTGTTGGGCAGGGAATAAAATAACCTTTCATTTCATAAAAAAAATCGATTAAATAACAGACGAGGGTATATTATTAACGCTTGGTCACCTGTTTACACCTGACAACCTCATAGTTGGGCTGAGAGGAAAGTAGGCAACCTATATTTTTCTAATTCCTTGTGTCACATTCTCTCAAGTCGATTTTTTTGAATAACAAATAGGGAAGTTGTTCCAAAGAAGTTAATTAGAATTTATATTATTTAACGGCATTTGCCCCAGATTTAATATTAATTTAATTAAATTAATAAATATATACTATTATATATTTGAAGATGCCTAATTTAACTAGATAAAAATATACAGGGTGCTTCATTAAAAAAGCATATGTTTGCTTTATAACTTTAAAACGGATGGCGCAAGAAAAAAAAACAAACTTACGCCACTGGATTCTAGGAAAAGTTCGCTAAGAATACATATTCAGCTATCTAAGAGGGGTGTGTCAAAAGTGATAATTTTAAAATTCACCCGGTATCTCAAAAATCAAGTGGGTTAGGAAATTTTTGTTGGCACCATGTTTAGTTTCACAAAAGTTTCGCGACAACCGCAACCCTCTATCCTTAAAATTAAGCGAGGTAAAAATGAACACCCTGTACACTAGGTCAGAAAAATTGGCGAAAGGGTGTATTGCATCAAATTTAAAAACGCATCTCTAGTAAGCACTAAGTGTTGCTCAAAGCATTCTACAAACCGCAATAATTATTCGTTTCCATTGACACTTTATTTGAAAATATTTTTACTAAATGGTAAACATACTGCAAGGTGATCTAAACTCATTAGACACTTAAAAGGTAATTGCGCATTTAGAATCCAGCAAATAGTTAACAACTCGACAATAGCAGATTTATTCTAAGGCCAGGTTAAGCAATTTGCGGTAACCATTTAGCAAAAAGCAATCACAATGGTTTTAGTATTAAGAAGTTTCTAACATTTCAATTCGGACTATATAAGTAGTTTTCACCGTCGGAAAGTCCCTATTAAGTCTAATTAATTATATTTTAAATAGTCCAGTCCTGAAATTCTTACTTTTAATGACCTGATTGTTGCTACATTTAACCAGGATTTGAATTTTATCATTTTGATAACATTATTTTGAAGGGCTTTAGAATAATGGGTGTTATGAGAAACTGCCATCATATTAATGATACAAAAGCCATAAAAAGTTCGTAATATTTTAGAATATAACTGTGTGGTGTGGTCACCCTATTATAACTCTCACATTAAACGGCTTGAAAATGTACAAAATAAGTTTTGCAAATTTATTTTGCACAAGCATAGATTCCCTTATAGAGATATTCCATATAACGTCAGAGCCCAGTTGGTGGGCTTGGATTCCTTGGAAAAAAGAAAACGAAATGCAATGATATTTTTTCTATTTACATTAATTAACGAGCACATTGGCAGCAGTACGCTATTATCTATTTTTTTTTGAAATACCAGCAACATATACCCGCTACAGAAATTTATTTTATGAGAGATCACATTGCACAAATTATGTTTTTAGGCGAATATCTGATCAACTTGTGAAGGTCTATAATATTGATTTTAATGATTGTGATTTGTTTGGATGTTCATTTTTAATCTTTAAAAATAACATCTTGTCCAGATAACATTGTTCTTTCAAGAATTTTATATGCATTTTCAGCAAACTGGACATTTTTATAATAATTATGTTGTGTACCATTTGGAATAATTTTTATGTTGTGTACTTGCGAAATAAATAAATACATTTTCTGGCGACTTTTTGGTCACCAAACGTTACAAAATCTGACTCAGCTATTTAATGGACAGGATTCATCAACAAAATAAGTGTTTGTCGTTATAGTAATTGTTTTAGAAAGCTTCATTTTAAATTGCAGCTGGTACGTGTTGGTCCACAATGGTTAAAAACGGACGATGCACTGAACTGTTACATGAAAAAATTTCCAAAGAAGACTGTTGCGCTAGCAGTACCTCAATAACCACAGCGTGGTCATCCGATGAACTTGATCCTAGCACCCTCTTCTTTTGGAGAATGTTGGGCGGAGGTGTTGCTTGTCTACCGTGTAGAGGTAATAGCGAACTATATCAAATATCTATACTAGAAAGGGTCAATATATTCGGGGAGAATCTTGATCAAACATTGAATATTTTAAAGGCTAATCCTCCCATAAATTTATTGGTTCGAGTGTTCCACACGAAAATTGAAACAATACGTAGCGGCCGATGCCGTCTGCTTTGCACCGATGCTGCCTTAGCAACCATTGGGCGAAGAGACCGTACGGCCAATAGCGTACTTTTTGAGTACAGTCGATCACGCGATAATGTAACATTTTTTTGCGTGGAGCGCATCTAGTGTTTGATATTATCATTTTGCCTATTGAAAAGTCTTAATATTTAAACAGATTATTTGTTTTAGAATCATGTACAAACGTTCAATGTGAGAGTGATAAGACTTGTGTTGTAAGAAAAGGAATTCCAAAGTGCGTGTGCTCTTCAATTTGTAAAGATGGCAAAAAGAAGCCAAAGGGACCTGTGTGTGGAACTGATGGTAGAACTTACAGAAATTGGTGCAGAATGAAAAAGAAATCATGCAAACAAAAACTTCGGAGCCTCTCAGTAGCCTATTATGGTGTATGCCAAAGTAAGTCACCAATTAATTGCATAGGAATCTATGATTTTATAGTGGAGCCCTATAAAATCATAGATTCAGTTAATGTCAATAAAAT
Organism: Pissodes strobi; assembly: GCA_016904865.1. Lineage (NCBI taxonomy): Eukaryota > Metazoa > Arthropoda > Insecta > Coleoptera > Curculionidae > Pissodes > Pissodes strobi. The sequence goes on from MU181996.1 coordinate 160,159, forward strand.
TTAAATTTAAAAGTAATTTATTTCCCCCTTTCAAATGAAATGAAATGGGTACTGATAAATAACTCAGTTTATTCTTTGGATCAGTGATCTAATTTACTTAGTCGATGGACACATTTCGAACACATTCACCATCAACGCGGGCGTGCCTCAGGGCGCAATACTTTCACCAACTCTGTTCCTCATCTATATTACTGACCTGCTGATCGAAGCGAATAATCCTGGTTACAGTTTTGCAGATGACAGTACCCTTGTCTCCCACTTTAGATCAGAAAACCCCTTACCAGCGACTGAGACCTGGAGAAAGATCAAACTTGGGGCGACCGAAATTTGATCCAGTTCAATGCAGCAAAGACCCAAGCAGCAACGTTTACCGTGAGGGCCAATACAGCTGGCCCTGACATCATTATGGCAGGATCGACCATTCCTTCATTCTCGTCAATCGGACTGCTGGGTGTCTCGGTCAACAGCAATATGTCATGGCATGACCATGTTGCTAACATCGCAAAATCAGCCTCCCAGAAGCTTGGTGCGCTATTTCGCAACAAAAAACTCTATACACAACAGCAGTTGCTCTTGCTGTACAAAGCGCAAATAAGACCGTGCTAAGAATATTGCTCACATATCTGGGGTGCCGCACCAAAGCATACCCTAAAGCTGCCGGATTCCATTCAGAAGAGAGCTGTGCGTCTCGTCGGCTACCCGGAGTTGACACGGAATCTGGATAGTCTGAAACACCACACACATGTGGCCGAGATGTCTCTGTTTTACAGATACTTTCACGGCAGATGTTCCCAGGATGTGGCCCGCATCATCCCGCCCCTGGCAACTCCTGTCAGACAGTCGCGACAGACGGCAGGAGCGCACCAGTTCGTCGTACAACTAGAACACCTAGAATATCGCTTTACAAGAACTCCTTTGTCTGGCGCACTGCATCACTGTGGAACTCACTTCCAGGACATCTGTTCCCCACTAATTACAACCTGCAACTGTTCAAGAACCGTGTCAATCAACATCTTCGCACACACACCGCTCGTCGAGCGCCATAGGATCTCCCTTTAGTGTGTGTGCCACTGCCAAAAAAAAAGTCAGCCAACTAAAATCCAATAATTCTTCATGAAACTAAGAAGGAAGGCCGACATAAGCTTGTAAGGAGATTTTTGTCGAATTTAAAAAGTTCATGAAGCATTTGACAATATTATCGAACAAAATAATAATAATCTACCATTAATGCTGTAAGTGGAAATATTTCAATGGAAATGCAATAGCATAACGAAAATATTGGGAAAGGAAAAGATGTTGTTTGGAAGCATTGTATTTTTAAGGGTAAAAATATTTACCACACATATTATAAAAACGCATCCAAAAGCAAAGTTTGTAAAAATTGTAAAAAAAGCATTTAAAAGTAAATTCATGCAAAATGATGATCAAAAAAGCTATAATGACATTGAATATGTTACCAGTGTTGGAAATCTATAATGTTAAAATTAATTGGCAAAAGAGAAGCATTTCTATATATTATGATGTAGAGTTAGTTAATTCAAGATCACAAGAGTCTGAGTTTGATGAAAGTCAAATTATTTTAGCCATAGAATATATACATACTGGACAAAATAATCTTCGAGTAAAAGAGCATTGACAAAATTTCAGATTTCTGTTGTAGAAGCAATAATTTGTTTTGGTGAAGATTTTATATAGAAAAGCAGCCTTGAAAGCCCAGTTTCTTGGTCATCATCTTCATTATCAAAGATAGCCTCATGCATTTTGATGATGCCAGATTCTTTAGCAGCCACTGAACGCAGTTTTAGCACTTACTGCTATATCCATTTAAAAAAGAAGAATAGGCTTCCTAATGGCAGAGCCGCTAAACTTCTCTACGTCTCACAACGAAAATTTATTTAAAAAAAAATAGAAAGTGATAACGGATCAAATTACATTTTTGTCAATAATACAGAACGTCGCGATGAAAATAAACAGATCGTTGACGAAGATATAGAGGAAATTGATTAGCATGAAGGAACTATTAATGATAGTGAGGTAAAGTATGAAAATAATCCCGAGGAAAAATCAGCACCAAATATTTTAGACACCGTGTCTACTCCAATTGATAATGATGAGAGCGATGAAGATAGGCCTCTTGCTAATCTTGCTCGATTTGTGAGTGGTTCTTGATTCCCGAATCTACGTTTTTGTTCGTATTTGTAATAAATGCAAACAAAAGCATAAAAAGAAGAGCAAAAAACTTGTCTCGAATTAACAAATAGTATGTGTTAATTTCAGACATATTTTTTGATCTTCTTTTTATGTTTTTGTATGCATTTATTGAATTTTGCATAACAATTTATTGTAAATGTTTAGTTTCTCTATTTTGAATAAATATCTCTAATATATTCAAAATTTCCTAAAATATTCCCAAATAATATATTTCCGAAAATTTCACAACTCTACCATAGACTGATAAGATTAAAATTTAAATACAAGGTGAACAAGTTAAAAAAAACTTAAGATATTTCTCGCACACAAAATGAAGAAAATTAAAGATTCTTTACAAGAGGATTAAATAATATAATGAAATAAGTTTGATCAGACCTTCGATGGCCAACAAGACCATTACGTCAACGGTGAAATACGAGATATTCATTCAAAAAAGAGGAATAGGGTTATCAATGACAGAGCAGTTAAACTACCATACGTGTATCCCAACGGAAAAAAAATATAAGGTTACAACGGATCAATAATCAATAAGGTCACGATGAAAATAAACAGAATGTTGAAGAAGATATGGAGGAGGTCGATTAGCATGATATTGATGATAATAATGAGGTAAAGTATGAAAATGACCCCGAAGAAACATCCAAATATACCAGACACCATATCTACTCTTATTGATAATGATGAGAGCGCTGAAGATAGGCCTCTTGTTGATTTTACTCGATTTGGGCGTGGTTCTTGATTCCCGAATATAATTTTTATGTTCCTATTTGTTAATTTAAGACATGTTTTTTGCTCTTCTTTTTATGTTTTGTATGCATTTATTGAATTTTGTATAATAATTTGTGGTAAATATTTAGGTTCTTTGTTTTGAATAAATATTTCCAATATATCTGAAATTTCCTGAAGTATTCCCAAAGAATATATTTCGGAAATTTCACAACTCTATTATTTAGACCGATAAGAATAAAATTTAAATACAAGGTGAACGATGGAAGTATTGATGCTGATAATGACGTAAAGTGTGAAAATGAGCCCGAAGATAAATTAGCACTAAATATTTTAGACACCTTGCTACTCCTATTGATAAGGATAAGAGCGATGATGATAGGTCTCTTGTTGATCTTGCTCGATTTTTACGTCGTTCTTGATTCCCGAATTAGTTTTTTTTTTGTTGGCATTTGTTGATTTGAGACATGTTTTTTGCTCTTCTTCTTATGTTTTGTATGCATTTATTGAATTTTGTATAATAATTTGCTGTAAATGTTTAGTTTCTTTATTTTGAATAAATATTTCCAATATATCCGAAATTTCCTGAAGTATTCCCAAAGAATATATTTCCGGAAATTTCACAACTCTATTATTTAGACTGAATGATGGAAGTATTGATGGTGATAATGAGGTAAAGTATGAAAATGAGCCGGAAGAAAAATCAGCACTAAATATTTTCGTACCATGTCTACTTCTATTGATAATAATTTGAGCGACTAAGATAGACTTCTTGCTGATCTTGCTCGACTTGTGCGTGATTCTTGATTCCCGAATCGATTTTTTTGTTGGTATTTGTTAATTTGAGACATGTTTTTGTTCTTCTGTTTATGTTTTTGTATGCAATTATTGAATTTTGCATAATAATTTGTTTGGCAGTGTTTAGTTTATTTGTTTTGAATAAATATTCCCAGTATTTACAGTATATCCAACATTTCCTGAAATATTTACAAAAAATATATTTCCGGAAATTTCACAACTCTATCCAGCATAGATTAATAAGATTGGAATTTAAAGACAAGGTGAACGAGTTAAAGGAACACAAAATTAAGAGAATTGACGGTACTTTACAAGAGGATTAAATAATACAATAAAATCAGTTTGATCAGACCTTCGATGGCCTACAAGACCATGACGTCGACGGTGAAATACGAGATGAAGTTCATTCAAAAAATGGTACAGCAGAAACCCAAAAACAAGATGCTTTCGGATGATGATCTTATGATCCTTGGATACACAAGTGAAGCTCACTACGTTTGGCAAAATATTTGCAAAGTCTATATAGGATGGCTCGTTAGGTTAGTGGTGGCAAAAAGGTATCTCTACGTCTCGAACGCAAAATGAAGACACTTAGAAAAGCAGTTTGATATTTGAAAGGATGATGAAAGAAATTAAAGTAGAAAATAAGAATTTTTAAAAGAAGATGAAATCAATTAAAAAAGTTGTGCAACAAAAAGCTAAGAAAAAGGTTCCTTCAGCTGAAGATTAAGGGTTTTTTGGAATACAAAAATAAAGCTGAACAAATTTGGCGAAAAAGTTGCAAGGCATATCATTCAGAATGGCCCACTAATGCGGGAAAGGAAAATATTTCTATTTCTACAATAAATTTGGGAAAAAATGTGTGTACGCTGTCTTCATTTTAGCTTGTTCTCATTTTAAGTGCATATAGCTCTTTTATTATTTCACCTGTTAAAATGAATCAAAAAGCCAATGGTAGGTGTCTTGTTCAAGTTTTTTTGTCATGGCAACTCATAATATACAGTGGATGAAAAAAGTCTTGTATTTTTCAAATGAAACACCCTGTATATTATATTTAAGAGAGAAAGGCTAGCTTTCCCTGATTCCAAAAATATATGAGTTGTTGATATTTGGTTCAGTAGTTCTTCAATTATCAACAAATTTATTACCAAGAAAATATGAAATTTTAGGTAACAACACTAACAATAAAATTAAACAAAAATTCATAAGTCCTGTACACCATGACACCCATTATTTTCCACACATTTTTGTTAGACTGTAATCGTATGTTTAATTCGGTTTATTAAAATTTCTGGCGATTGCCTTAGATCGTCGATCGCGTGAATTATTCTGTTTTTTAATTCTTCGATGTTTATAACATCTTCTTCTTCTTCTTCTAGGTGCCATGACCGTTTAACGATCGTTGGCGATCATTCTGGCTATCATGTTTGCAATCATTATTTTGTTGGTAGCCGCTCGGAACAGTTGTATAGTGGTGAGACCAAACCACTGTCTGAGATTTTTTAGCCAGGAAGTTCTTCGTCTGTCGGGGCGTCTCTTACTATTAATCATACCCTGTATTATAAGATGTACAATGTCATACTTTTCTGGGTGTCTCATGATATGTCCGGAATATTCAAGTTTTCGTTGTTTTACAATGACCTCTTCTGTATCTTTATGCATTCTTCTAAGTACCTCCTCGTTTGTGATCCTTTCCACCCAGCTTATTCTTAACATCCTCCTGTACAACCACATCTCGAAAGCTTGTAGACGTTTGAGCGTGGCTTCTGTTAGTGTCCGGCTCTCGACTCCATACAAAAGAACTGGAAAGACATATGCTCTAATCATCCTCATTCGCAGGGCAATCGATAGATCGTGACTGGTAAAAAGTTTTTTCATGCGAATAAATGTTGCCCGGGCACACTCAGTACGTATTTTGATTTCAACTGATGGATCCCAGTCCTCGTTTATCCTGCAACCAAGGTAGCTCGCACTTGAGACTCTATCTAATTGTGTTCCTTTGACGTAGACACTAGCAACTTGATTATGAACTCCTTTGCTTATTAGCATGTATTTGGTTTTTGCCGTGTTTATTTTCAAACCAAATACTTCGCAAGCTTCCGTCACCCTATTAATAAATTTCTGCAGGTCATCGATGGACTGCGCGAGTATTACGGTGTCATCCGCGTATCTTATGTTGTTGAAAATTTGTCCATTTATCACAACTCCCAAATCCATGTCTCCTAGGGCCTGCCCAAATAACTCTTCAGAGTATAAATTGAAAAGGAGTGGCGACAATATACATCCCTGTCTCACACCTTTCTTCACCTCAACATCTTCCGTCAGGTGTCCGTTAATTCTGACTTTGGCACACTAGTGCCAATATAAATTACCTATCAAGCGGATATATTTGTCATCAATACGAGTCGTTTTGCGTATCTCCATAAGTTTGTCATGTCGCGACACACTTTGTCAAAGGCTTTTTCAAAATCCACCAGGCACACGAACACGTCAGAGTCAACGTCTCGGCAGCGCTGTATTAGTACTTGAACTCCAAAGAGCGCTTCACGCGTTTCCAATCCTGATCGAAATCCAAACTGAGTTCTGCCGATGCTCGCTTCTAATTTTTGATATATTCTCGAATGAATAATACGCAAGAATACTTTAAGAAGGTGGCTCATCAAGCTGATGGTACGGTAGTCACTACATTGACTCGATCTCTGCACATTGTTTGCTGTGCCACTCTCCCTTTGCCTGCCTTATTTTTCTCCTAATTTCTGACTGTATTTTTCGGTACTCCAGTTCGTTTCGGTTCTTGAAACTTCTCCGCTTGTCCATAAGGGTCAAGATTTCTTCGGTCATCCATGTTTGTTTCTTTTTGTCTTCACGCCCTGCGAATGTAGATTCTTGAGCTTCTAGCGTGATGTTTGTTAGTCTGGTCCATTGTTCTTCAACATCTGTAACTTGGTTGTCCTGTTCTCTGAGTTTCTCCTCCATATACTGTGTGGCTCGAGCGCACATCTCTGAGTCTTTAAATTTTTCTGGGTTTAGTTTCCTTGCATGTTGTTGTCCTTGTCTCATTCTTTTAAACTTCAGTCTAATCGAAGCTAGTAACAAAATGTGGTCTGTGGGTACATCCGCTCCGGGAAAGGTTTTAACCGATTTTACAATATTTCTGAATCTTCTGTTTATTGTTATATAGTCGATCTGATTACGAACTATTTTCTCAGGGGTGTCGGCAGGGGATTTCGACGTTTACAAACGTCTTTTTGGAAGTTTAAAGAACGTGTTTGTGATGACCATTCCTTTGTCAAGGCAGAAGCGTGCGAATAGATCGCCTCTATCGTTACGAATTCCAAGTCCATATTGCCCGATGATATCCTCGTATTTCCCTTGGCCTATTTTGGCATTGAGATCTCCCATTATTATTGTAACATCCTTCCTCTTTATATTAGATATGATCTGTTCTAGCTGTTCATAGAACTGTTCTATAAGTTCTTCTTATGCGTCTTTTGTAGGGGCATATACTTGAATTATATTCATATTTATTGTTTTGGTTTCAAACACTTGAATCATAATTATTCTATCTGACAGATAGACTACATTCTTAATAGCTTTAGCAGCCTCAGGTGCGACGATAATCGCAACACCATTTCGGTGTTGGTTGCTGTCTTCGCCGCTGTAATATACCGCTACGCATATGTTATAACATGGAGTTATGTAAACTAAATTTTATCCATGTTATAACATGGAGTTATGTAAACTAAATTTTTAATATGCCCCCAAAAGAAAAAATCCATTACAGTAAGATCTGCACTATTTGCCGGCCAAGGTATGGTCCCTCTATTATCAATCCATCCTTGAGAAAATTCTGAATTTAAATAATCCTGGACTGGTCCAACGCTAGATGCTAGATGGAGGGGCTTCATCTTGTTGCCACATTATCCGCCTTACTACATCTATTGGGAGGCTGTCAATACAGTCTTCTATACCGTTTTGGACGAGCTGCAACTAACGGTCACCACAAATTTTCAATTTGTGAAGATCTTCCAATAATCCCACACCAAACGTTAAGTTACTGGTAACCTTGATGTTTAATTTGCTGTATTTGTCGGGTGCTATTTGTAGACCAAAAATTCTAACGGTTACATCTTCTTCTAGTTGTTAAATTGCTCTCATCTGTCCATAATATGTTTCTTAAGAATTCATTATTTTCATTATAGCAAGTAAGAAACTCCCGAGAAAAGTGGTCTTCTTTCGCATTGATCTTCATTGAGTTTTTGGGTATTTCTCAACTTAAACGCTTTGTAGTTATATATTTTTAAAACCTTATGGATGGAACCGCAGGAAATTCCGGTTTCTTCATATACACGGCTAATTGAAGGTACAGGGTTTGCTTCAAAATATCCCAGAATATTAATTTTATTTTCTTGGGTTAGCACCAGAACAATGATATTTTCTTTTTTGATATTTTGTAAACTTCCATTTTCTAAGAATTTTTTGTGGCGTCTCCGAAATATTTTGTTAGAAGGAACCTGCCGCCAAATGAGGCACGAAGAGAACACATGCAAATGTATCCGTTTGCATGTGTTCTCTTCGTGCCTCATTTGGACTTTTATGTTGAAGAAAAAAACTGAGAGATGTATTTTGTTGATACACCCCTCGACCAAAATTTGTAGACTCTAGTAAGAATCTTATTACATTTTTTTTAAGTTTCTATGATGGCTTAATAGCATTTTTTTTTCTGGTATAAATATACAAAATGTGCCATCGCTTAGGATGACTGCTTACCCAAAAATACGGCAAATAGTTTTTTTCAACATGGGTCTGCATTATCCATTACTTCAAAGATGAAGGGTATCAGAAATCTGAATTTTTTTAGTTTCTCAAAATATTTACGAAACAGCTCAAATTTGAGTTGCTGCAAGTACTTGACATAGTACACATTGTAATAAGAAGACAGTGTGGACATATTCACCAGGGACGTACATACGGGTTTGCACTCTAATAATTCTTCTCAAAAGATATGTACGCCACTGACTTTTCATTTTTGATGGTACACTCAAGTGGATAGTTAAATGCTAAAAATGTATCATTATATTTTTCGATTTGGGCTTCGGTTAGAAGATAAATGTGATTTTATTAGGTAACGTACGTATTGTTTTAATGGTTTAAGGCGGCTAGTATAAATGATTTATTATTGCAATCTATCTGAATGCAATCGCAGTAAATGTTAAAAGTGGCCTACTTACTTAAGCACTTGCTCTAAAATTTTTGGATCTCGTTAGTCGATGCACCTTTATTTAGCGGCAAAATAGTTGTTCATTGCATCAACAACTCGCTAGAAAAATATGATTCAATTGTATATACAGGGTGGTCCTTAAGTAATGGGACACAGAGCATCAGTAAATTATTCACTTCAAAACATAACGATTTAGCGTAATTTTTATAATCCGAAAATTTATATTAAGACAGATACAGGGTGTCAAAGCTAAAAATATTATTTCGAGTTTTTTAGATATTTACAAAAGTTTTCGGAGCATTGGGTTAAAATTTGGTGTAGGGAGGTTTTTTGGGGCGGGAAATAACAATCTGGGCTCATTTTTCTTCTATCGGATAGGGGGCGCTACGAGCAGCACTTTTCTTACTGTTGAACTGGAATAACTTGGTGTCACTAGGTATAATAAGACTTATCACTCCTAAATAATAATCTTACGACTTTTTTACGTAAAAAGGTACTCTTGTCAAATAACGCTAAAGTTGATAGTTTTCGAAATATTTGCTATTTTAATACTCAATGACCTGTCCGTTGTTTGAGATCCAGCAGAAATAATTCTTCAATACAAGTTGTTTTTGAATAATTGACGGGTAAATAAAACACAAAATTTCAAACTTTTGTTTATAATATTTTACGAGAGGAAAACGATTTTTTTGGTTAAACTTTTACAAAATCATTTTAAAAATACCAACGTTATATGATAAAATAAGAAGTATTACCTTACATGTTACATTAAAATAGCAAATATTTCGAGAACTATCAACTTTAGCGTTATTTGACAAGAGTACCTTTTTTACGTAAAAAAGTCGTAAGATTATTAATTAGGAGTGATAAGTCTAATTATACCTAGTGACAACAAGTTATTGCAGTTCAAAAGTAAGAAAAGTGCTGCTCGTAGCGCCCTCTATCCGATAGAAGAAAAATAAGCCCATATTATTATTTCCCGCCCCAAAAAACCCCCCTACACCAAATTTTAACCAAATGCTCTGTAAACTTTTGAAAATCTCTAAAAAACTCGAAATAATTTTTTTAATTTTGACACCCTGTATCTGTCTTAATATAAATTTTCGGATTATAAAAATTACGCTAAATCGTTATGTTTTGAAGTGAATAATTTACTGCTGCTCTATGTCTCATTACTTAAGGACCACCCTGTATCTGTAGAGAACATATTTGAAAAAAAAAATCGGTTTACTCAGTTGCACATATTATTCCAATCATTCCAAATAAATATTTTTAAGTTTTACGGTACGACAATATTGACCAATGACAGTAAAGTATTTTCACTACGAATTAGTAAAAAATTATATAATTTTGCCTGTATATGGATATACTTAACTCTAGACGCGGAAACATTTGGCCAGGCCCGTTCCTAGCGGGTATGCAGCGAATGCACCGCACGCAGGCGGCAAAAGTTAGGGGCGCCAATTCGATCTCGTGCCGACTTAAAAGACAATCCATTTTTAATTTTGTATTATTATTATTATTACTATTATCTTTATAATCGAACTCGAACCTCCCTATCAAAAGAAAAATAATTTTAGATGAAACTCCCGATGCTAGCCATGTTGAGAAGCTTACTTTTGTTGTACGATTTGTTCATTGTTCATCCCATGAAGTCGAAATTAGGGAACATTTTTTAGGATTTTTTCAAGTAACAAATACAACAGGCGCAGGATTTTCAAATTTTTAACAGAACAAATATTTCCAAAATTTGATATAGATTTTAACGGTGCAAATATGTCTGGTAAACATATAGGACTTCAAGCTCAAATTCGAAATGTTAATGCCAGAGCAATGTTTGTGCCTTGTTCAGCTCACACATTAAATTTAACTGTTAATGATGCTGCTAAAATTACACATGAAACTTTTGGTTTTTTTTCTATCATTCAAGAGTTGTTTAATTTTTTTTCTGCTTCGCCTTACCGATGGGACATATTTAAAAAAAACGTATCAAATTTGACGTTAAAATCAGCAAGTGAAACAAGATGGGAAAGCAGAATTACGGCTATTCGCCCTTTAAGATATCAATTATATGAAATTTGTTTAAGTTTACATTATTTAAAGGAGGATAATTCAAGAGATATGGATACTAATAACACGGCACAGTCATTATTAGATAAAATCAAAACTTTTAAATTCATTTGTTCGATTGTAATTTGGTACGATTTCTTGTTAAAAATTAATATGATTAGCAAGATGCTCCAAAACCCAAATTTAAATTTAGATGAATGTTATAAAGGAATAAAAAATCTTATTAGTTATTTTACTGAAAAACGGTCAGATAATGATTTCGATGTTTTTATTAGTGAAGCTGTAGCAGAAGCCCACAAGAATGAGGTAGAGCCAGTATTTCTCTTAGTGCGACAAAGAAAAACCAAGAATCAATTTTCATATGAAAGTACTGATGAAACTGTTTTCGATCCCAACGACAATTTAAAATAAATTTTTATTTTCAAATTTTGGATACCATAATTCAATCGTTACAAAGACGTTTTGAAGGAATTAGTAAACTTAAAGATTTATTTCGCTTTTTATGCAATTTTCAAAAACGGTTCAGAAGTAATTAGACTATCATGCATGTATTTAGACATAGCTTTGCAAATTCAAATAGAAGATAATATATATAAAGATATTGATGGAGTCGATTTGCATAATGTGTCTTACAAAACTCTAAACCCTAAATTTAAAACAGATGCAGACCCGCCTATAAACGTTTTAAATTATATTACCAAAAATAATCTAATATCTTTCTTTCCTAATTTATTTATAGCCCTTAGGATATTTTCGTGTTTACCCACATCGGTGGCATCGGGAGAAACAAGTTTCTCAAAATTAAAAATTATAAAAAATTATTTAAAAACTTCTATGTCCCAAGAACGATTATCCGATTTAGCAATTATTTCTATCGAAATTAAGATTTGTGAAGCCATTTCCAATGAAATGATAAACGAGTTGGCATCTTTAAAAGCCAGACGTATTTTATTATAATGTATAATTTGTATTTGTTTCTCTTATTCTTGTTTTATATATAAGGTAATTAATAGCTATGTATGTATATACTTTTGCTTAGAATTCGAACGCTTTTGTTTTTATTGTCTGATCACCTCCTGTTTAGCTTACATGTTTCCTCATATTTAACCTCAATAAAAATACGTTCTTAAATACCTATATGCATACATACTACTTTTAATTAATATTTTAAAATTACATATAAGGGGCGGCAAAATACATCACGCACGCAGGCGCCTGACACCCCAGGAACGGGCCTGCATTTGGCTAAACATTTTTAAAACAAATATATTATTTACATATTATAATAAATAAAACCACGTAAAATACTTTATTTCACCGGGTTCATAAGAAGACTAATGAAATTCTGCAGCTTTTAACCAAAAAACTCCTAAGCTAGTTCTTTATTTTTGGCGAATAACCCTGTTTACCCAAAAATAATAAACAAACAATAAAAAGTGAAAAAATTGTTGTTTTGAAATACAGATACCTAACTCTTAAACACAAAATAAAAATGAAACTGCGAATTAGTTCTTTGCTTTGCCTGCTTAGTACTACCATTTTATAATAGTCTTTTATTATAAAATGGTACTACGCAATATTCATGGACGTACAACCCACACAAACCATTATCTGTGCATATTGAATATTATATCCTCATCATAAACAAAACAATATCAGGATTCCATTCCTTTTTTATTTAATTGTTTCTTTCCTTTAGCTGTGTTTTGTTGGCAATCCTTTCCAAGTTGTCTCTTTTCCTAGTTTGTTTTTTTTTTCAATTTATAATTATCGTTTGACCTTTTTTGGCATTAAGCTTGCTAATGTTACAGAAAATACATTTCTAGTGAACTCCTGCCCTTCTAAATTGTTTGATGGTTCTTTATTGAAACCTTAAAATCCTTGTAATTAGCAGACCACATTCTGTAAAGCTAGCATCTTTACTTGCTTATTCTTGATTCCTATTATCTTTTATATTTTCATTTTTCATAGGCTTCATATCTTCAATTGCATCTTGATGCATCTTGATTATTGTCATTTTTACTCGAATATACACTTGGTTTGTCACTTGTGTTATATTCAGTCACTGTAATAAAATTATCTAAGCGTATGGTTTCGAACATTTAGGTTTTTCTTGGCACATTCTACACCACTTCGTACCTGCAATACTAGACGCAAACGCTGATTATGGAAGGGCTTTTGGGTTAAACGGCCATATTCCCATTGCTCTAAATATAGATAAGGTATTATCAGTTTCCACTGACTTAAATCATTACTAAAACAGAGTTTTATCCATAATACCGAATCAGAATTTTTGCACTCGACGCACGTTTCGCTAACCATGTTAGCATCATCAGGAGATGAGAGTTTTAATCATCTCCTGATGATGCTAGCATGGTTAGCGAAATGCGCGTCGAGTGCAAAAATTCTGTTTCGGTATTGTGGATAAAACTCTGTTTTAGTGCATGTTGTCGAAGGTTCCAAACCCCAACGTAGAATTAAATCAAACTGGTATGAATATTTCTCCAAATTTTGCTTTTAGAATTTTTCCATCCTAATGTGTTCAAAGCTTCTAAGCAAGACTTTACTGGTTGTAGTTCGTGCATACTGTTACTGGGTAAGCAAAGTATAGGCATATGTCATGTTTCAGCACCTTTAATAATGCCAATATTTAGAGAGGAAGAGCCTCATTATTTAATCAATAAAACCGGCCAAGGACTTGAAAATTTTACAAAATTAATGAAGACATCTGTTGCGTGCTTTTCTTTTTGGTCAAAAGTCTGCCCCCCATAGTCCAAGATGTACTGTTTTTATTATCTTATGAGCCAACGCAGTTTGTTAATGGTAAAAGGTTAATCGAAAATAATTTTGTATCCATATATTGGATTCACTTGAAACCCTTTTTCAATAAAACCTGTTGCGAGCTTTGCAGCCTTGCTTTGGATGATTTTTAACAGCTATTTCTTTGGAAACTGAACTGAACTGTTGAATTACGTTTGCTTTCAGAAAAGCTGGAACAAGATAACGATAAATCTTATCTCGTGTTATATAAGCTATAATTTACGCCAAGTAAATGAAGCGAAATAAAAATGGATATACAGCAACACATCCAAACAGCGACTGATAGTTGGAACTTAAGGAAAAGATGAATAATAGCGTTGATCAACGATAATAGTTAATGGTAATGGTTATTACCGCCGTACTTATGAAAATATTATAAACTGGCGTTTTCAGGGCAGCGCGCACTGGCCTTATTTGCCGTCTGCATGTAATATTGCTGTGAGTCAAAAAAACTCCACATCGATTTAAAAGCTTCCCTATAATTTTTCTAGGAAACAAAAATCTGTCCAACTTCAGACATATTTATTTGCCAATGGAAAATAATTATAATTATTATAAATAATCGAGTTAATTTTATATGATTTTTTTAGGTTCCTGTGATAAAATTCGTTGTGCAGAAGGCAAAACTTGTTTGCTAGACCAAAATCTTACCCCGCATTGCGTCCATTGTTCCAAGAAGAAGTGTTCAGTTGTCCCGAAGCACAGGCACGTCTGTGGGTCAGACGGACTGACCTATAAAAGTGCTTGTCATTTACGAGATGCAGCCTGTTTGGCAGGAAAAGCAATACCTATAGCGTATAAAGGGTCTTGCAAAGGTAGGTAAGCAAAATATGCTAATATTCACATGAGTTGGGATAAAACTTTACTAGTTACATTTGGATGTAGAAATTTTTACTTTCTCGGGATAAGTAGGTATTTCCACAGTTATTCCTGCAGAAATTAAGTTAAAAGGCACCTATACCTAGGGAAAAGTATGGAACAAGCATTATGTATTTCCAAAGCATAATTTCTGCAGAAGTAAACTATATTTGCTAGCAAAAGTATAAACTGAAATGGAACATAAACATTTTCTTAATATATAAATAAACTTCATTTCTTGAATGGCTTAACCTGGAAAAGATACTTCAGAGGTAACTCTACCGCATCTATTTCTCTTGGATTGATTGTCTAATTTATTGAACATGTCCCGTATCATCCACAGGGGCAAATTTACAAAAAGCTTTTCGAGTAAAAAATGGCACCTTTTCGAGCAAACATAAGTAGCATTTATTTGGTAGGTCTTTCCTGCCGAAATACTTACCTCTAGGGATTTCTTGGACTGGTATCCCAATTTCTCGATTTTCCTCGATTTGTGATTCCATTCGGTTAGTCATATTTTCTAAACAGTCTCTTCGTCATCTATGTCGATTTAATTTTTCTAATTTTCTGATTCTTCAAAACATATATGATTTCTTCTTATTTTTTGGAATCTGTATTTGGGGCCTTATTCTTTTTCTATTTATTTTTTTTATAACTTCATTTGTGGTAATTATTTCAACCTAACTTGCAATTCTTTTTTCAATTTTTTTTTTACTGTTTTTGTTCCGTTGTATTGTTGTCAAAAGTAGGAATTTCTTTAATATGGACCACTGGTAATTGGGATTAGGCCCAGTTTTTGTCTTTTTTTATAGCAATAGCCGACTCCCGACTCTGCAAGTTCTTTTAATCAGTGGCGGAACAACGTAACCACGGGCCTGTGTGCGGAAATTTTGCCGGGTCCCTATTATGATACGGAGTATTGACAACCATATTAATATATGAATTTTGGGTACATAAAAAAGCAATTATTATACTGATAAGTATTTAATTTTCTAAACATAGAAAAATCTGGAAGTACAAATCAAAAACAATTTGTGATAAGAATAATAATTTATATACGTACAAGTAACAAAACAACTAAAAACAATTTTTCTTCTAAATTAATATGATAAAAATAAAACAACAAAATATTAGATATTCTTCAACAATAACAAAAAAAAATTAAAACCTCTCAAATATTTATGAACTAACAAGAAAAATCTTTTTTCTTTACTTTTGCATGCGCAAAATTTGAAATTTTTGAGCTTCCTCATTTTCTATAGAAATAATTGCTAAAGCTGATAATTTTTGATTGGTCATGCAATTTCTCAAATAAGTTTTAATCAACTTTAACTTGGAAAAGGACCGTTCAGCTGATGCAACCGAAATAGGAATGGTAAAAAATAATACAGGCAGTTACAATTTAACTAAAACTGGAGGATGAATAATAATTTCTTGCCACAATAAAATCTAATAAATCAAAAACAGAAGATAAATTATCTAAATTGTTCTTAAAACATTCTCTAAATGAAAGCACTTGGGATGAAATTGTGTCCGCAATCCGCAATATCCTCTGGATATTGAAGATGCAAGGCTTGACTCATATCATAAATATCATTATCAGAAAGAGAAGGATCTCGTAAAACGTTGGGGAGTAAAATGGGGAAATAAGAACAAATTTTGTCAAGGCCGAAACTTCGATTTTTTAATTGAACTCTGATTATATCTATAGTTTTAAAAAACACATTTATTCTAAACCAAATATCACGTGTTTGAACTTGATAATGGTTATTCACATCATCAGAAAATATTTTTAGTCTTGATATCCTTTTGTTTTCGAATTCAGCAGTAGCCAAAATAGCAGCTTCCATTTAAATTACATCAAATTTTTTTCTTATTTGATTTATGGTTTCAGTGGCCGTGGTAAACATTTTAGACGTAGCTTCCATATTTTGCTTTTCTTTAAGTTTTGACAATGTATCAATATTCTTTAAAATTTTATTTTAAAAAACAATAAGAAAAACTGTTTAAAATTTTTCCAATTTGTTCCTTAAAGACATTGTCTTAGTCGCCCGAATCGCCGACAGGTACACCGGCGGCCTTTGAACTAAATGCCTGTATTGCGAATTATGGTTTAATAAAAACAATAAAAAAATAAAGGCGTTTCATGTGAATATTTATAAAAGTATTGAGTATTTTGTGGGTCCGTGACCGCAATATTTCAATTTTTCTATTAGAATATTGTTTTTTGACTTTTTTGTTTTGCATTTTCATATTTCTGACTCCGGGTCCGGGCCCCGGGCCTTTTTTTAACCCGGGCCTGTGTGCTTCGCACACATTGCACACCGGTAGTTCCGCCACTGCTTTTAATCTTTCCATAACTTCATTTGTGGTAGTTATTTCAACGCAACTTGCAATTTCTTTTTCGAGTTTTTGCTTTTTACTGTTTTTATTCTGTTGTATTATTGGCAAAAGTATGTATTACTTTAATATGGAACGACAGTAATCGGGACTGAGGCTAGTGTCTGGTTTTTCATTGATATCAATGGTCGACTCTGCAAGTTCTTGTAATCTCTCCATAACGTTTTTTACTGTTTTTATTCTATTGTATTGTTGACAAAAGTGAGTATTTCTTAAATATGAAACGACGGTAATCGGGATTAAGTCCAGTGTTTGGCTTTTCATTGATTTCAATAGTCGAGTCTGCAAGTTCTTTTAATGGTAATTATTTCAACGTAATTTGCAATTTCTTTTTCGAGTTTTTGCTTCTTACTGTTTTTATTCTGTTGTATTCTTGGCAAAAGTAGGATTTTTTTTAATAAGGAACGACAGTAATCGTAGGTTCAGTGCTTAGGTTTTCATTGATATCAATAGTCGTCTTTGCAAGTTCTTTTAATCTTTCCATAATTTCATTTCTGGTAATTATTTCAACGCAACTTGCAATTCTTTTTTCGATTTTTTTGCTTTTTACTGATTTTATTCTGTTGTACTTTTGACAAAAGTGGGTACCTATTTCTTTAATATGGAACGACAGTAATCGGGATTAGGTCCAGTGTTTGTTTTTCATTGACATCAATAATAGTCCACTCTGCAAGTTCTTATAATCTTGCTATAACTTGATTTGTGGTAATTATTTCAACGCAGCTTACAATTCCTTTTTCGAGTTTTTGCTTTTTATTGATTTTATTCTGTTTTATTGTTGACAAAAGTGGCTATTTCTATAATATGGAACAACAGTAATCGGAATAGATGTAGTTCTTGGGTTTTCATTGATATCAGTAGTTGACTCTGCGGGTTCTTGAAAACTTTCTATAGCTTCATTTGTGGTAATTATTTCAACGCAACTTGCAATTCCTTTTTCGAGTTTCTGCTTTTTACTGTTTTTATTCTGTTGTATGGTTGACAAAAGTGAGTACCTATCTATAGTAGTGTTTGGTTTTTCATTGAAATAAATAGTCAACTCTGCAACAGAACATAACTTCAGTTGTGATAATTATTTCAAAGCAACTGGCAATTATTTTTTCGATTTTTCTGCTTTTTACTATTTTTATTCTGTTGTATTATTGACAAAAGTATGTATTACTTTAATATGGAACGACAGTAATCGGGATTAGGTCCAGTGTTGGGTTTTTCATTGATATCAATAGTCGACTCTGTAAGTTCTTTTAATCTTTTCATAATTTCATTTCTGGTACTTATTTGAATGAAACTTGCAATTTTCTTTAAACTTTTTTTGCTTTTTACTGTTTTTATTCTGTTGTATTATTGACAAAAGTAGGTATTTCTTTAATATGGAATGACAGTAATTGGGATCACGTGGTTCTTCATTGATATCATTGGTGGCTTTGGTATGGTCCTGTCATATATTTTATAAGCCATTGGGTTAGTTTTTTAAATTTAAAATAAAATTTAGATTAAATTTATCTTTAGTGGGAACTGAGAACGGTTCGGTCGAAGGGATGAATTCCCGCTTTTCTAAAACGATTCAGAATCAAGGTTAGAATTCCGCTTTCCTAAACCGATTCAAAATCAAGGTTAGACTGCTTCTAGCTGAACGCAATGTAATAATAAAAAAAATGGTTTTAAAGTTATTTTTCCCTGGGTTAATTTTTTATCACGCCAGTTTTGCCTACTAGGTGTTTTTGGTGATTTTAAAACAACGTCAAGATGTTGAACAAAGTGACTTGAGCGAGTCGGTAGTTTCAAGATTATGATATCCTCTTTTCACATTTTTCAATCATCTCAATGCTGGGGGAATGAAGTGGCCAACCGGTCGCCAATTTGCTTCAGCAGATTTTTGTTTAAATTCTTTAGTTGTCGCATAAGTAACGGATGTTAGCTGGATATTATTTTTTAGCGATCCATTTATCGTAGACACTGTTTCCTTTTAAATTAAGGAATAAATTAATTAAAGGTATTACATTTTCTCCTGTAACACTGCAACCGCATAATCATATTACTTACAGTGCTGTTACCTCGACTTGGGTTCCTCGATCAATCCTTCTATGTTCCCAGTTACTATTGTTTTTTTAGCGGTCTGCAGAAAAAAAAATCGGCAAAATTCCAGATAATATCTGGTCAGTCGGAGATTTCAAAATCTAGCCGGATTGTCTTTTAACAAGTCAAAATAACCAAAGATCGTAAATGGATCTTGTCACTTGCTTCTGATAGGAATTCCGAATTTCTATATTCTTTATAGGTGGACGTTGCCTTCGTTTGAAGCTGATAAACTAGTTTCTCCTGGAATTGTACGTGTAAATATTGTTTTAACCCATTTTTCGTATCAACGCTATATAAAGAATAAATTTATTTAGGATAACGGACTATACCTATCGACTGACTAAAACGACCGTTTCTTGCTTACACATTTTAATTTTAAAACCTTAGTATTTTGCAGTTTACTGAAATTTCCTACTGATAAAACCTATTACTGTAAAAATACATTTTATAGTAATTTACCTTAGAATCTCGGGCAAAATTTATAGATATTTGTGTCGTAACGGTAATGGATAAAGTGTAGTAAAGTCCATTAGGTTATGGCGTCCACAATCCATAAATATAATACTGTCAACAAAGTAATGCAAAATATGACTTTAAAATATGTATATCCTCGGTGCGCTAAAATGAAAGCTTGTCTAGTCTAGACATAGTTGAATTAAATTTTATGCACATCTATCAGACTATATAGGATTAACGGTGCGCTTTCAGTCTATGCGCGCTCCACGTCTGAAAAGAGGATTTCAAATATTAACATACAAAAAGGTTTTTTAATTAAAGCATTATATTTTGTATCCTTCATTCGTACGGATTTAAGATTCAAATTTTCTTCCATCGCTAAATACTTCGTAGATTACTAATGCTGATACTTAAAACAGCTTGAAACTGGAAAGCTGAGCTCAGAAAGTAAAATATAAATTCAGTCACCGCTGGGTGAATATTTATAGAGTAATTAGGGGAAAGATGGGCCATATCTTTTTCATCAACTTTAATACGAATAATGTTTCGGAAACAACGCATATTCAAACCTTACAATTAATCGTTACGTTTTTGATAACAAGTTTCATGTAGCCAACGTCCGCAGACCACACATTTGATCCAGTCGTCAGTTTTTTTTGTATTCTGGTGAACTTCACTGCATCCAGCGAAACTCATCATTATTTTATTATTCTACTGAATCGGTATCATCATATTATATTTCATCGGAACTGCAGCTATTTTGTATCTTATTAGAACCAACAGTGGATTTTAATTGATAGTTCGTGAGTGATTGATCTTCGACTGAATTATTAGGCTGTTCAACAGCAGAGTCGATAAAGGAATACTCTGGGATCACTTTGCATTGAAGGGCAATATTTCGGTAGCCCGGAAATCAGAAATACCATTACCAGCAAGTATCTGACAAAATCGACCTAAATTGCAATCTCTCCAACTTTTGACCAGAGTTTCTTTTCAGAAAGTTATTACATACTCCAGATAGTAACTTTTCAGTGACTTAAACACTATTCTATCCAATCCCTGTAACAAAACATAATAATATTATCGATGGCAAATTCCAATAACTCGCTAAGCAAAACTTGACCAACTGGTATTCGAGGAACGAAATGAGCTCTTGTCATTAAAAAAGAATTGAGTGTTAGCATAAGCTGATTTTTTGGGCATCCGAACTGTTGATCCTAGTGACATACCGGACGAATGAATATTCAGTTTTTATATGTTTACCTTTGAATATGCAGATCGGAGGCAAAAAGCTATCCTCCGCATTACAACAGACAATGAGACTCGTCACCTGAAGTAATGAATGACACACTCCTTGATTCCTTTTCAGCATTACTTGTCCGTGTTTATAATTAAGTTGAAACCTCATCTCATTAATTAAAAATATTTGCAGATGTGTTATACAAATCATTTTCCCACATAATGGACTCGAATAAAAATTAAAATAACTCTTGACTGTGGTAAGGCATAAAGCGAAAGATTTAGCAATTGATACACCCTCCGCAATATACTAACACTGAGGATTGATATAAACGAAAGTAAGTCCATAGTTCTTGACACTGTCCCTCTCACCACTTTTATGAATGCGGGTGATGTGTGATAGTTTCCAGATGTCGGGGAAAAAGGCCAGACTGTCAGTCTCTAAAGCGGTCCGGGATGTTCCCAACTCGGCTCTCAGAGCACAGTTTATACCGTAACCAAATCAGTTATACAACTCTGAGCCGGCACCTTTGATGTTAGTGAAGACAGATTCTATTTTTCATGCGATTCTCATATTTCGAGCATGCGCATTATTAGTTGAAAACGTCAGAATTATACGGCCAGCTAGGAATCGATTCTGGCCATCTCCTCCGCAAATAAGATGGATGCGATTTTTCTTGCGTCATTTAATTATCATTTACTTTTGTACACAAAAAAAGACCAAGTCTGCTATACTCGACGCGCCAAACAGATTCACTAATCACGGAAACAATAATTCAATAACTCGTCTTATTGTATGATTCCAAACATAGGGACTGTGATAAGACATTCTATTTGTATTTGTTGTATTATGGACAATAAAATTTAAAACAATGGGTCGATTTAATCATAAAATGCGACGAATTATTTCCGCGATTAGTGAATCTGTTCGGCGCGTCGAGTATAGTACTCGAGACACTGATATGTAAACATATCCTATATCGACATGCACAAATATTTGAGCAGCCCTCGTAAAATCACTGCGCATGGTTATTATGTCACAGCCACTTGCACATTTCCGTTCCCATCCGCTTGCACATTTCCATCCCATTTGCCGAGATTTACCCTCATGCCGCCGCGCCGGGTAAGATGTTTACACATCAAAAAAATTATTTCATTTATGGAAATTTTATTTTTCCAGACAATTATTGTAATCTTAGGGCAAACTGACGTATGTGTCAACTGGCAGTATACATAAGCGGCGTTGAAACAATGTTATCTTTTTCGTTTTACTCAGTTATTTTAACAGGCACGTGATGTGTCTACATAAATAGGCAGATTAGGTAGCTGTCAAATTTTCAGACCAAATCTAGGAAATAGATGACATGACAACGTCACAAAACACACAGTCCAAGTGAGGAAGTAAAAAGGAAGTTTAAAAACATTTGAATTGATTTAATAGGCTTTAGTGATGTTAAACATCTTACTACCTCCATAGATGAATTAAGGTGGAATCTCATGCATCCGATATATGACAATACGATGGAGTTCCTATTGGTCAAAATATTTTAGAGTCAAATTTTATCTGAATATTTTTTCATATCATCCGACATAAATGGATCAAGAAAAATAATTTTATCTTTTTAAGGGTGTTTAACCAGCGTTATAAAAATCTACTTGATATTTTAACGCCCTGGTTAACCTAGACCATTGTCTTTATAAGAAAGACTATTGCGATTGCGTAACTGAATCGATTTTTGCTGGGGAGAACTTGTCGGAAAAAGCTTATCTTTGGGCCGCTGTAACTGTGTACTGAATATGAATTTTTTTGGAATTCCAACAGGATGACGAATATTTTACTCAATAGGAACACTGTCGGATCATCATATTGGCTGGTACCCCTCTGCTAT
This sequence comes from Pissodes strobi, assembly GCA_016904865.1. Lineage (NCBI taxonomy): Eukaryota > Metazoa > Arthropoda > Insecta > Coleoptera > Curculionidae > Pissodes > Pissodes strobi. Next base: position 182,926 of record MU181996.1, read on the forward strand.
ATAGTCTAAGCTGGTACCCGATGCATGAGAATCACACACCTCTATACTCTATATTATAGGGATGTGTGATGAGAAGAAAGCGCCTAATCGCACAAACTGTCAAACAGTTAAGAAGTAGGTAGGACCCCGATCGAAAATCGATGGATCGTCAGTTCTATTCGATTTTATCATTCTTACGACCGATCTGTTAATTTCGCCTTTTATTTGTTCTGGGCACTTACCACCCACAATGGTATGTAGCTCTGCGCAGTTGTACACGCACTTTTCAGCATTGCTAAAATATCAGAAATATAAAGAAAACTTCAAGCATTTTCTGTAAAATTTGTACAGGAAATATCAACATTTTTCTTATATATCAGTGTAATGCTGCTTAAATTAATCCTAACGAAATTACAACAGGGTGTTCCGCTATATTGATGAAAATAATCATTATAATTTACATTCTTTGTATTTTAATTACAGAGAACGTGACATGTCACGATATTCGTTGTCAAGACCGTCAACAATGCCTAGTCGATGTAGAAGCAGGTGGAAAACCACGTTGCGTAGTGTGCTCAGCAGCATGCCGTCCAAAGTACTTACATGGGCCCGTGTGTGGAACCAATAACAGTACTTACCATACATGGTGCCACATGATGCAAGACTCTTGCGCAAAGGGCTATGTAATTGATACCCAGCACTCGGGCAAATGTGTAAGTATTTTTGCAAGTGCTTCATGTCCTTCCTAAATCGATCGCACTTCTAAAATTACCCTTGTACTGGTACTGAATAAAGTCACTAAATACACTACGTCCATTTATTATGGAATAGCTAAAAAAGTACTTAAATTTTAAACGCTTGTATTTTCATCAAATTTTGATCAATCTGTTCCATTTTTTGATTATTAGGTAGATTTACTCTTGAACTACTTAGCACAAGGTGGTTTTCCTTACTTTAACTCTGTTTTATACAGGGTGATGTCGAAAGCATCAAGGCATGTCATCTCATTTAAAAATTGGTGTTTAATAAATTCAAAGCAACAAACATTTGATTTTATTAGCGTGTTGGTTACAGGTTTCCGTTAGGTAGGTACAGTACTAATTACAGCGCAGTGCCGATCGTGTTACTTAAAAAAAAATAAGATTAAAAAAATCGTGTTATTGTCAATTAATTATGAACTTAAAACACTTCGTTGCTATAGTGACTTTCCTTGCTATCTTAGTTAGGTACATAACATACTGTACCAGTTACAGCGCAGTGCCGTTCGTGTTAAGAAAAAAAAAATACAAACATCGTGATGTGGCCAATTGCTCCCTTTATTGGGAACAATTTCATTTTCATGCATGATAACGCGCTTCCGCATACGGCGAGGTTAGTGAGGGAATAAGCCGACACTGGGATTACTACAATGAACTGGTGTGCTCGAAGTCCAGACCTCAACCCAATCGAGCATTTGTGGGACCGAATGGGTAGAGAAGTTCGCGCAGAAGCTAATCCACCAGAAACTTTGGCCGAGCTAAGATTCTCTCTGCGGAGAATATGGGATAACATGGACCAGGGTTTTATAAGAAATTTAATATTGAGTATGCCAAATCGGTGTCGAGCAGTCATAAGTACTCGTGGGGGAAATACACGGTATTAATTTTTCTTTCGTGCAATTAAGTTGTTCTTTTAGTTCTTTAAATTGTTATTTGGTATGTTATTTAATACTGTTATGTTTTGATACCCTTGTACATACAGCATGTTTGTTCTTTTATATCTTTGGAGTCTTAGTTTTACGCTGTAATTAGTACAGTAAGTGCCTAACCGAAACCTGCAAACAACACGCTAATAGAATTAAAGTTGTATTGTTTTAAATTTTTTAAACTTTAATTTTAAAATTTGCTTCCCGTACAAATTTTGATATTTTCGGTATCACCCTATATAAATGTGTAATTATTAAGTACAATTTTTTTTAATCCCCAGTTGAAATAACTCTTAAGTAGGTACGTCCATAATTGGCCACATCGCGATGTTTGTATTTTTTTTCTATTAACACGAACGGCACTGCCCTGTAACGGGTGCAGTATGTTATGTACCTAACTAAGATAGCAAGAAAAATCACTATAGCAACGAAGTGTTTTAAGTTCATAATTAATTGGCAATATCACGATTTTTTTAAATCTTATTTTATTATTACAGTAACTACGTAACGGAAACCTGTAACCAACACGCTAATAAGATCAAATGTTTGTTGCTTTGAATTTATTAAACACCAATTCTAAAATGAGATGATTTTACATGCCTTGATGCTTTCGACGACATCACCCTGTATAAAACAGAGTTAAAGTAAGGAAAACCCCTTTGAACTAAGTAGGTCAAGAGTAAATCTACCTAATAATCAAAAAATGGAACAAATTGATCAAAATTTGATTAAAATATAAGCGTTTAAAATTTAAGTACTTTTTTAGCTATTCCATAATAAATGGACGCAGTGTATTTAATTTTTCTGACACTTGACAGGTATGGTTGCCTCTCTTGTCCGGCCAGACCCAGATTTTAAATTTATAGTAAAACTAAATTCACACAGTAAAGTCTGTTAAGGAAGACGCCCTGCCAAGAATATGCGCTTCATGTTAAACTTAAACAACTATATATCGGAGAGAAACTATATATCATATTAAAGTAAAATACTAAAATATATCTTTAACATTAATTAATATTTCAGGTTAACAAGAAAGAGATATGGCCATGAGTAAACGTTTAGTTTTAGGAAACATTTCAAACCAAAGAAGTCACAAGAGGACATACACATAGACTAACTAGTTGTAATTCCAATGTTAACAAGTTAGATAAATGATAAATTGTACTTAACTATAGGCATAAATGTATTATATAATTAATTTATATGTAACTTATAATTTATATTGTACCAAATATACACTAAACATTCTAGTAAATATAACATTTACCTATTTCAGAACTTGAGTACATAACATCAATTCAAACTCAATCAGTACCTTATCAACTCAGAACAACCACGAAATTGAAAATATGGATTGATTTGGATTGGTATTTGCCGATTCGAAAAATTACCTCAAAATCAACATAAGCTAACAAACACCAACCAGGGCTAACCATAATTCCCCTGCTCGTTTAAATAATTAAAAATAGGTAAATTCGCGGCCAAAGTGTAGCCGGTCAAATTTTACCGAGTGTACTTTTTTGTTTTGATTTTCCTTCAGTCCAGACCAACACATGTATGCGGTTATAATATTTACTAACGTATCGGAACTGTTACATAATCAATTACTACGTTAGACAGCAGTTGATTCAATTTTTGAACGAATGTCTGGCCGAGCGAAGAAGTACGATTTCGTTAAATATAAGTTTCGACGAAGACATTAATAATGAATGTAAAATAGTTAATATATCAATAAACCTAATATTTGTACTAACATTTTACGGGGAGTCGGCAGTAAGATGTTAGATAGTTCTTTAAATCGCCAAAGCGGTCCATCAAAAGTGCCGACTGAGAGTGAACCTTTTAGTATCTTGTTAATGTTCGGTGGTTAGGCAAAGGATAAGCGTCTAACTAAGGTGGGATCCTATTAATAATCGATACTTAAGTTCGCCATGGTGTTCTACTTTTTTTTCAAAAATGTTTTCTTCTAAAAGCCTCTTTAAATGAAAAATATTTATAGGGAAATAAAGAATACGTCTTCGGCGGGAATAGATAATATTCAATTAAGGGTATTTGGTGCCCTTTCAGATACGGCATTTCACGCGATTTGTAGTGCTATAAATTGCTCATTTGAGTCCGGTATGTTTCCAGCGTGACTTAGGATGGCTGTCATTCCGTTGGATAAGGGGGTGAGCTAAGAGATTCCGCCAATTACAACCCGATCACTGCTTCCAATTTTGTCTAAGGTTTTGGAGAGATTGGTTAAGGAGAGAATGCTGTTTTTTATAACGTCACAGTATACTAACCAAAACTGCCAATTTGAAGAGAACAGAGGATGCTCTTTTAATTTGCTAGTCTTTACACGAATTTAAATGCGAGGGAGGGGGGGGGGGGGGCGTTGCTGTAGCGGTAATCTGCGATTTTTCAAAGGCGTCTGATTGCGTGAATCACTGGGTCCTGCTGCAGAAACTATATCATTATATAAAGAGGGGTTGCATTGGATTGGCAGTAATCTTATATTTCCAATCAAAGCAGGTTGTGAAATCATAGGATAATGTATTAGGAATGCGGAATGTGAAACATGAGGTCAGGTTATGGTTGCCAGGTTTGAAAATTGAATTTGCAGGGCGGTTGTTGAAAAAATGCCAGACTGTTGCATTTATCTATCATAATACCAACATTTTCAAATATGCTCAAACAAAATTATTTTACATGTTTTGCTAATAGTAATAAGTATTTAATAAACGAAAAATATAAGCAAAATCACTGTTTGCAGCTAAAAGCAATTACTTTTATTACATTTGTCTTTATTTGAAGCTCAGCCCAGTGATCTACTACAAACCTGTCCCAAGAACAGAATCGAATATTAAAAACAATATATACATTTGCAACAAGTTTTTCTTATTAAAGTTAAAAGGTAAGCAAGTAAAGATTTTAATTAAAAACAAACCACCAAACCTCTTCACACCGGAGAGTCGTGTTTGCAATAACCGGCTCCGGGGGTGGAGTTCAAGAGCGCCACCAGTTCTTACCATCTAAAGTGGTTGTTAGGCACGCTTATCAAACAAAGAAACTCAATCTTAACTTAACAAGAAAACACAATCTTAATTTACGGATGAATTTATTGGCTTCTAGTTTTTTTTTTCAACAGCAACAATCACAGTGAAATTTTTGCGACTTAAAGGCGACAAGAATTTTATTAAGGAGAATATTTTGGAGAAAGTTCATGAAATTGTTGAATCTAACAGGCGAAGGAATGTCAAAAGACTATTAAGTAATTAATAATAATGGTACAATATGATGATTATACTGAGATCCCATTCTGTTATTGTTAACTCGGTACTGCATTACACCTAAACGCTCTAAACACTGCCATCCGAAGTGATCACTTTGATTTACCTAAGCTTATTACGTATGCGTACGTGCGGCGTGCCCTAGTAGCTGCATCAGTTCTAAATGTAGCAATAATAATATCAATTGATAAAAGGCAACAATAATTATATCAATCGACCAGATAAATAAAAGAATAAATGAAGAATAAAATTATTGAAAGCTATCTTAAAGCTTGGCTGGCAATGTCCAATTTGACGGAGAGCCAGCGCCGAAAAATGTCTCTGAATTTACTAAAGCCAGTTTTTTGACAGTTGATTATAGTAGTGGTGTACAGGGTCATTTTTTATATTTTCCCACCCCCTTTAACTTTTTTGTGCCACTGTGTAGAAAAAATATGTAAATAGGAAAGTTGTAGTGCTTGAGAAGTAGTTCTCAGAAAAAATTTTTTTGTCTATACAGGGTGTTCCAAAAAGTGTGAAAAACAAAAAAATATATATTTTTTAAATGGAATACCCTGTATACTTCTCCTCAGGACGAAAGATCTTTGTTCTCCGATTACAAAAATATATAATTTGTCTACATTTGCTTAAGCCATTTCTGAGCTATTTAACTTTAAAAGTTGATTTAAATAAAATAAATCATTGTTTTAATCATTTTTTATTATTATATATAAATTCGTATCTTAACATATTTGATAATAAAAACTTCAGTATTTCAATTATTGTTGAATATGCCCACTATTGATACAATCTCGGAAGTCGCTTTCTAATTTATTTGTTGCATGGGTAATAAAAATTGGATTGTTCTGGTTAAGGTCGTTTATATAGTATACAATTCTCACCCTGAGCTCTTCAATAATGGCACTTCTCTGAGCATAAACATTGTTTTTAAATATCCCCACAAAAACACATCTAAGGGCGTTAGATCTGGGCTGTTCGGTGACCAGTGGACGGTTCCCCGCCTATTATTTGAGCAGATTGGCGAATTGGAAGCATACCAAGAGAATCTCTGTTTCCTGATTTAAAAATTGTAAATATCTTTCGCCAGTTAGGGAACTTTCATAAAAAATAGAGCCAATAATTTGACATAATAGCTGTTTTTGTCACTGTCATTCACGGCTATTTTGACACATTTCATATTTTTCTTAATGGCGAGCAAGGCTACTTCGATTGGTTTGAATTCATGCTTTGTCAACTTTTAAAGGCAAATAGCTCGGAAATGGCTTAAGCAAATGTAGACAAATTATATATTTTTGTAATCGGAGAATAAAGATCTTTCGTCCTGAGGAGAAATATACAGGGTGTCCCATTTAAAAAAAAATTATTTTTTATTTTTCGCACTTTTTGCAACACCCTGTATAGACAAAAATATGTTTTCTGAGAACTACTTCTCCAGCACTACAACTTTTATATTTACATCTTTTTCTAAACAGTGGCACAAAAAAGTTAAGGGGGGTCGGAAAATATAAAAAATGACCCTGTACATAAACATACTGCGGTCAGTCAAGCGAAACTTAGAACGGGGAACTAAGATGCGCTGTCAAAGTTGTCAACATTACTTAGGAAATGCAACGAGTTTACTAAAGCTGAAAATCGTTATACACGTTATATATTACATATAAATAACAGTGATATTATTCAGTCAGTTGAATGGCGGAACCGAGCTGGTCAGCCAGCCCCAATTTATGTAAAAAAAAAATAAATTACCTGCAATTAATTTACTAAACTCCAAAATTGTTCCAAGGGTGTAAAATGTCGTATTAATCATTAAAAAAATATTCAGTCAACTCTCATGTGGGACAACACCCGTCAGTCAGCAAAAAAAAATAAATAAATATTTCGTTTGCGCGAGGGACCTCGCAGGCGGGCGCGGCACTGCGCGGCGGCTCGCTCTTTTCGTGATGACTAACCAGTAGCGTAACTAAGGGTCCGCAATTGCGGGGAAGCCCCGTAGTTTTCGGGGCCCCGTGGGGCGATTTTACGAAATATATACCATTACAGCACGGCGGCACGCCTCTAATCCGCGCTATTGGTCATTTCAATGAATAGTCTACCTCAACTCGACAGTCGCGTCTAGGTGCACCAAAGTGAAGCTTGAAGCATGTGTACGTGCTAATTCAGAAAATGCAAATATTTTTTAAAGTTGTTTTTTCTTGATTCTGTGCATGCCCTGGGTTAGTTTTGCTTGATTGTGCTCCCGCAAGGAGAGAAGAGCCATGCGTGAAGTGAAATATTAGAACGACTTAAAATGCGCAGGTCCGAAGCTCGAAACTTTGGTGTACCGTAATAGGATGACTTTTAGCGCTGCCCGCGATTAGATTTTACAGCGATGCGCTGAGGAACATATACATAGAAATGACCAATAACGCGCGTTTGGGCTCATCGCTGTGCTGTAATGGTATATATTTAGAAAACTCGCTCTCGTGGGGCTCCAGGCGCCATGCATCGCCAACGCAATAAAAAAGTTCTAAACTAAAAGATAATACTTTAACTTATGAACCTCATAATACATACCTACCATTGAAAAAGTGGAAGAATAGTATCGTATTTTAAGCACCAACTAAACCCTCAAGTTTCCATAAAAAAACACAATCTGGTGAGTTTGCAGTTATTAGGAAATGTAAATATTGCGTTCTGTTTAAACAAGGCTAATGCAGAAAAAATAAATATTCACAAAGACATTAATCACTGGGAATACTAGTGACTATAATTCCGATGACCACAGCGGAAGCTGAAAGGTGCTTTTCAACTTTGAAGTTGATTAAAACATAGTTAAGAAATTCAATGGGGAATGATAGACTAAATGCTTTAGCTATGTTACATATTGAGAGTGTTATGGTCGAACGAATTCCAGATTTTAATAAGAAAGTTATTGGAAAATTTATTTTGGACAAAAACAGGCGAATTAAATTTCACTTTAAAAACTGGGAAACGGCAAGGTCGAAGTGCTAACCACCGACAAAAATATATACAATAATCCTTTTTGCAATAAAACTTTGATATTTTTATGGACGTTTTCGAAAGTCTCTCTTTTTCCAACCTTATTGATTTGGGTAAAAATTGGGCGTGACACCTCCAAAACGTTTAGCGTCCGACGGGCTTTTTCGTGGTGGCATCAAATGCCTTCTCGCCCTGCGCCCTCCCACTTTGTAAACTGATCAGGGTGGAGCAATTTGGACACACAAATTCTTCAATATCATCCGCGGTTGATCCGACACATTCTTCGTGAACCCATGTAGGACAAGCTGCACATTGTCGCATATCTGCAAACCGCTCTTCTGCACAGATGGAACATACCAGTTGATGATATCACTGTCTTTCTTGCAATTTTGAGATGTATGTTCACTTTTAATCAGATTTTCTTTGGCTTTTATGGGATTTGGTAAAGATTTTTCGGAAAAGAGGTCCCGCTTCAAAAGCTGCGCCTTATAATTAATAGCTTTTCGTCTAGGAGTGAGTTGCCTTCGTACGACAAAATCCGGAGTAGGCAAAAGTTGACGAAATATCTTGGTGCTACATGCTGCTTCATCTGATGATGGAGCTTTAATGATAGTGACATGCAAAATGTTTATCTTTGGACTTTCTGAAACATATTTATTTGAAATATCCGTAGGAATATCATCATTTTTTGCAATTGATGTAATTTCTTTCATTGAAAAACAAGTTTTATCTTCATTTTCATTTTTTGATAAAGTGACCGTTTTGACGATTTGGTCTGCTTGATTTTTTATGGGACACTCATCAGTCCAATAAGAGCAGACTGGCTTTGAACTACTTGTTCTCTTTATTTTCTTAGCTAGAGCACTTAACGGTAATTCAACACGTCGTCTGATGATTCATCGTCAGTATTTTTTTGCACGACGACAGTCTGATCAAGGTGCTTAAATGTCAGCATGGATGGGGCAAATGCTACTTCCGGAATTACTGAAGGGTCAAATGGGAATATTCCAGTCGATCTAATCCAATTTGTATGTTTGAAATGCTCATACATTGCTGCCAGACTGGCTCTAAAACTTTCCCAAATCTTTCTTCAACGTTCTTGAAGCAGTTGAATTTTTGTCCCAATAACCGAACAGTTCGACATCCCAATAATGTTCAAAAACTCTAAAAACAGCTTTATACAACGGTTTGAATTCGTGGGTGGTATTGGATGGTAAACAGTAGAGAATAAATTCGTATTTTTGAGCAGGATCCACAACTGAAATATCCAGGTGGCAGGAGGCACCATTCAAAATTAATAAAACTGGACCAGCTGGCTTAAATTTTGAAAAATGATGCATCCACCACACAAAAATATCTCTGTTCATGATACCTTTATTGGCCATTTCAACTACAGAACGATGAGGAAGATTATTCTTGTAGCTTTCTTTTATCCTTAACCCTTTAAATATTATCGTTGGCGGAACTGCATAACCCAACGCGCTTACACAACATGCTACTACAGTACAATTTTCTACGTGTTCGTTAGAAATTAGATGAACACGACGTCACCACGTGATCCCTTTTCAGCGAGAACTGCTTGATTATGATGCAGGGTTAGCCTGCAGCCCTTTTTATCAATATTGAAGATACGCTCTGGAGTCTGTTTTATGCCAAGCTCATCTAAACTTGAATCCAACTTATTAAAGTGATCTTGAGCAATTGCAGGATTTAATTTTTGGGCTCGTGCTGGATTTAAGCCTTGAGCTCTTCTTTGAGAGAGATTGTTGTGCCTTTTTAAGAATGATTTATACTAATCATATCCCGCCATTTCCTTTTCATTAGCAAATTTATGATGAATATTATTATCTACACAGTATCTAAAAACAATTCTTCTCAACGATTTTGGAGTTATAGGGACACCCATATTAGACAGTCGTAGAGTTCTAGTAACGAGAGATTGCTCCTCTTCTTCCGACAAGATGCTTTTTCTTCCTAGTTTTCTTTTACAACTTCCTGATTTAATATGGTGTGGTTCTAGGAATCCCGCATTGTTTTTCGACATCTCTTTGTGACATAGGTACCTTTTTTAATTAACATAAGGGCCTCACTCCCTCACTCATCATATCTTTCGTCCAATTGGCACGTATTCCCCTATTTTTCTTCCCCATAGTCTGAAAAATAAACAAAAAAAAATCATGGTACAAGTTTAAGACGAAAGTAAAACTTGGACGGAAATATGGCCCACCTATAAAAAGTGGGCCATATTTCCGCCCAGTCGATTTTGCAAATTTGAGGTTATATATTGAAAAGAGAAAAACAAAATTTAAATCCGATCTGGTAAAATGCTATCTAAAATTGTTCTATGCTGCATATGCACTGACCGGTAATTCCCACTAAACACCGAAATAAACGCACATCAAAAATACAACATTTTGTTAAAAATATCGTTAAAAATGCATTCAAACCTGCCTCGTTGATTAACTGAACAATTGTCAACGAAATTAGGAGGAATATATCTCTAAACCTTATAATAGAATTCGTATGTTCAGTCACTGGTTGCTAGATGACGCCACATGTCCAAGAAAAGCAGGGTGGGCAATATTTTCGCCCTGGCCATATTACCCTTAGGTACCTTAGGTATTTCAGACGGAAAAGAACATTTATTTTCAAATAATAATAGTAGGTATTGACAACACTACTTTATTCATCAATCAGAATCTTGGTCTGAATCATCAGATTCTTCAACTTCGCTGTCATCCGAAATTGTTCCTGATTGACTTTCTGATTGGGAATCTAAAAAATAAATAATACCTTCTCTAATTAGGTATAGAGTGTCTAGAAATAACGTCAATATTATTTTTTGCATACGTACTTATATGAATTTTCTTGCGGAAGTTGAATACCGACATCGGTGATCAACTGTGGTAATTGATTACCTCAATTCCGCAGCTCTGAACAAATGCGGGTTGCATGGCAATAAAGTAACAAAGCCGCCTGCGACGCCGCGCCGCGCCGCAAAAGGAAAGTGTTTATTAAACGAAATGTTTTTTTTTGCTGACTGACGGGTGTTGTCCCACATGAGAGTTGACTGAATATTTTTTTTTATGATTAATACGACATTTTACACCCTTGGAACAATTTTGGAGTTTAGTAAATTAATTGTAGATAATTTATTTTTTTTTACATATATCGGGGTTGACTGACCAGCTCGGTCCCGCCATTCAACTGACTGACTAACATTACTGTTATTTATATGTAATATATAATATGTATAACGATTTTCAGCCTTAGTAAATTCGTTGCATTTCCTAAGTAATCTTGACAACTTTGACAACGTACCCTAGTTCCCTGTTCTAAGCTTCGCTTGACTGACCGCGGTATGTTTATGTACACCACTACTGTAATCAACTGTCAAAAAACTGGCTTTAGTAAATTCATAGAATTTTTTCGGCGCTGGCTCTTAATCTATTAATCGGCAGAATAAAAATATCAATCAAATATATATCAATAGTAAGAGATATCATTAGAACCTAGTCAACGATATCCCATTAGATCCGGTTCGTCAAACTCAGTAGTGGAGGTAGGAAGTACCTCTGGTGGAGGCGCCGGGCACCTGTAGCAAAACCCAGGTACTGCAATGGCACTGGATAGCCCCGATGGCAAAACTGACAGACGACTCGATAGCCCGGTGACAAAGCCCTGTAATAACCCAATACCAATTAGACGAAGCCCCTTACTTCAATGAAAATAACTATAGCCCCCCCCTTGCATAAATATATTTTTTTTATAAAACAAATCCCCCAAAAATTATGAATGGATTTTCAATGACCATCAGCAAATAAAAGAAATACAAAAGGTACAAACAACTTGAATATAAAAAAATAAATAGGTATGAATCACCCCTAAATAATATAAACTTTTCCATATGATCAAAACTAAAGTCACATAAAAAAAAATTCAGATATAATAAAAGGAAATAGATAAAATATCTCATGGAATGTAATGCAAATGGTGGTCAATGTAAAAAAAAGTTAACACAGATAAGGCAATTAAATCGTTAAATTAGACCAAAAAACTTTAGCAATAATTACCTCCTTTGAGTCGGAGGGTGACTGGAGAATCAACGGTCTCGATCTTGTAAGATGAGCTCGGAAAGCCTCTAGAAATAATGGAAAATAGCCCATAGCGTCATGGCGTTCATATGTTTCACAAGCAATAAAAAAAAATTAATTCCAGAAAAAGCTTACCTAGTAGTGCAGTACGAATATCCCAATAACTTGGTAGTGACAAGCACTCATTAGGGACTCACTCACAGATCCTCTAGAAGGGTAGTATTAACACAATACAAAAGTTGAGTCCACTATGACTGCACTAAAGCAAAATGTTTCCTCTCACACCGAAGGGTATTTCTAGAAGAACTCTGCATCCGTTTCAGTCAATTTGCCTTTCCACTTCCACGAGATTAGAAAAAAACGTCGTATCAGAAAAAGTGATAGAGCCGAGAAATGCCAAGCGATTCTAACGATTCGTTACGAGGAATAATTCTATGATGATAAACGACTTAGTTCTCGTTTATTCTGCCGTACAAAGCAAGAATCAAGTAACTCCAAATTTAAAGGTTTTGGCTAGAGCAACTTCTTTTTTTTTTAAATGGTTTTTCAGATTACTTCTTTAGATTTGACCCCAAAGTGCTGTTGTTTTTTTAACATAATAGTTTTTGGGTCCTCTTTTTAAGGGTATAAATAAATATACAATAAACTTACTAAATATCTATGTTTTTGATAGTTTTTGAGTTACTGCATTTAATAATCGCCCTGATATGCAATCTTAAAAGGAAGTAACTCCACATGCTAGATATTTAAATAAACTAAGTGCCCAAAAACAATGAAAAAATCAAGTAACTGGATTTATAATTTACACTACAAGGGGATAAGCAATAAAAAACTTACTTAAATAGATTTAAAGGGCATAAGAATTTCTAAATTAGCTTATTAAAATAAAATAACACAAGTAAGACCGATTTTCTGAAAAGCTAATTTTTAATAAGTGAACAGAATATTCCAAAATGCAACCAATATTGCAACTTATATTTTTTACAAAAAACAGTATATCTAAACCAAGATGTAAACTATAAAAAACAAAAATTTTTCTCATAAAGACTCAATAGTAATTATTATTATCTAAAAAGTCCAAGATTTATTTTGAAAATAATATTCTAACAAGGCAACTAATAGTGTAAATAGTAATTATTGCTTAGTATTTATCGCTTCACAGCGGTTTTTTAGGTTTGAGCAGCAGGAATTTCTAAGTCATCAACATCTTCTTTACTTGGCAAATTTATCCAAAAAAAATGTTTTCTTGGTGACATATACATTACATATAATAATAATAAGATGCTTTATTGTCAAAAAATTTTACAATTTAATATATTATAAAAATGTTAAATTTCAAATATATTTAACATCAAATCCTAAACACCAAACATTAAACATTCGACATTAAATCATTAAACCAGTGTGTAAGATGCTCCAAATTAAGTATTAATAAAAAGGTCGTTTACTGCGTATAAGGCTCTCTCTAGTAAGTATGATCTTAAAGCTCTGCGAAAAGCGGGAAAAGATTTATTGACTTCATTTCAAATAGCAGATAATTGTGCATTTTTTGCATTGTATGTACAGGGTGTCCCAAATTCGAGCCTCATCATTGGGATCTCGGAAACTAGAACAGATACGAGGTCGATTAAATGGAGGCAAAGTTGCGTAGTTTGATGCTGATCAAAATGCCACCTTACAAGTTTAAAAATTCCGAATACTTCCGAAGATTTTTGGAAAAAAACGAATATTCGCGATTTTATTTTTATTTTTTTATGACTCTATTTGATTAGATATAACAAAATAAATTTCACATTTTTATTGCTACTTTTTCTGTTCTTCAAGATGGCGTTTTCAGATTTTCAAGTCAACGTTTCGTCTTTGAGCTGCCATCATCAACTTTATTTTTTTAAATACAGCCCTGGATTTTTTATTACGGATTTTAAAAGCTTCTAAGGTCCCAAAACCAATGATGTATCGCACTTATTCGAAAAATTCATATTAGAGACATTTTCCATAAAAATTCATGTGTTAGAGAGAGACAGAAAATAGATTTTTAATAGGATTAAAAACAAAAACCTTTTTTTACGCATTAACGCTTTGCATAAAGATATAAATAAATACTATAATAATTATTAAAGTGTCAACCCTGAAACCATAGACTCTAGGCTATATTTTTAGCAATTTACCCAAGTAAATAGTTGTGTGGGATTAGATTTGGAACAAATAATAAATTTCACATTCTCATTGTTGTATCGCACTTTTTCGAAAAAATCATTTTAATGATTTCCTGGTAAGATCTTACCAAAAATTTGTTTTCTGACTCTCTCTAACACATGAGTTCTTATGAAAAGTACCATTAATATGAATTTTTCGAATAAGTGCGATATATCATTGATTTTGGGACCTTAGGAGCTCTTAAAATCCGTAATAAAATATCCAGGGCCGTATTTAAAAACACAAAGTTGATGATGACAGCTCAAAGATGAAACTGCGGTTTGAAAATCTGATAACACCATCTTGTAGAACAGAAAAAGTAGCAATGAGAATGTGAAATTTATTTTGTTATATCTATTCAAATAGAGTCATAAAAAAATAAAAATTAAATCACGAATATTTGTTTTTTTCCAAAAATCTTCGGAAGTGTTCGGAATTTTTAAACTTGTCAGGCGGCATTTTGATCAGCATCGAATCGCGCAACTTTGCCTCCATTTAATCGACCTCGTATCTCTTCTAGTTTCCGAGATCCCAATGATGAGGCTCGAATTTGGGACACCCTGTACAGTATAGAGCTTTTAACTAACTCTGAGCGTGGGGTTGGCAAATAAAGATCATGCTCCGTATTCCTAAGTGAATAGTTGTGAGATGGCCTATCTAGAATTGTAGATACGGTGCTTGCGGAATAAGCAAACGGATTCAAATATGTATGAATAAGGAAGAGATAATATTTTAATTTTTTTTAAGAAATCCTGGTAGTGAGTTGTAATATTGCTTAGTCCCAGTGAGTATTGAACAGCTCTCTTCTGTAGTTTGAAAATACGCTCAAATTGAGTCGCACAACCCGTACCCCAGAATGGAAGGGCGTATCGGAGATGCGACTCAAAAAGGGCATAACAGACTGTTCTAGCAGTTGACACGTTAAGTTCCCTGGAAACCGTCAATTTTTTTGATAAGGCATCGATTTGCAAGTCCCACATTAAATGGTTGTCAACAACAAGCCCCAAGAATTTGACATATAATATCTTTAGAAGTAGTGGATGTGAGTCAAACGTTGTATTGTTTAATTATAGTTTAAAACGCTTAGATCAGCTCGATTGTACCAAATTATTGTATACACGAATTACATACACCCTGCAAAGTTTCAAATCGATACAATTAGAAGTAGGTTAAAATCGACTTCCTAGATTTTTCGCATACATAGTTAGTTACAAGTCATTTTAATAAAAGCGTATTAAAGATGCACTTTCACTTATTTGAAAAATATTAAACAATGTAATAAGTACCAAACTTATCCACTACTTTTGTGTTGTTTTGCTAAAATTTCAAGCAGTTTTCTTACTCCTCTACTAGTCATATTTTATGTGTGCACGATTAATACTTACTAAGCAAATAATAAATACTGAACTATTATCCAAATTTGCATAAAACAACGTACTAAAGTCCTTTTTTCGGTGATATTTTGAAAGAAGTCGAGTTAGCTATATCTCTGCTATCGTTTCAAACCTTTGAACGAGGGTAAGTAAAGTTACTTGATTCTTCATTTGGATTTTATAGTACCTAGCATAAAGTAAATCGACTCACTTGTTTCTTAAATTGTAAAAGTGCCAAATCTCAGGCAGTAACTCGAGTAGATTTATTTATACAATGGTAAATTATAGGCAAGAATAGGAAAATACAAAACTTTGCAAGTAAGAAGATTTACTAAAATATTTTTCGCCGCGAAGTAGAGATGCTAGAATTTAGTTGCAAATAACTTGCTAATGTAATGCCACTTAATTACAAGAATTGGTGGAGATATAAAGGTGTCAAAGAGAAGCACAAATATGCATACAGAGTAAGAATCAAGTAAGTCGAGTTGCTTGATTCTGTGTTTTTGCGGCAGTATTATGGTTCTAAAATGACGGCGGTAGCCACAATTAATGAGCTAAAATTAAACTTTTCAAGAAATACTAGGAAATATTCCTAAACGAAATAATAAACCTTGAAAAATCCGAATCAAAAGCAACAATTATGGGAAGATAGCACATTCCCATTACTCGGAAAAACCAACCGAATATTACAAAAATTGCAGCCGGCCGCGTGAAAGATGAATATGAGATTCCCAAGCAAATCAGAAGGTCCCAAAAAGTTATCAGAAGTTACCAGCAGGTGACTTGAATTAAGGCAAATCCGGGATCCCAAAAAGTTATGAAATATTCAAACCGAAAATAAAACATGAATTTGACGGGTCTAATGAGGCTTTACAGTAGGCTTTATTAACCCAATTCTTAAAAATATAGAACGACCAGCAAACATAATTAATGCAATATCAATTAAGCAAAGTTATACTAATAACATAATATCTTATTTTAGTGGTTTCATCAAACCTAGGCGATCTGTGGCTCGCTTATCAACTAAAATAAATATAGTCACAAAGTGCCTGAGGGCAACGTAAGAGGAAGGGATGATCAAAATAGCTACTTAAGGCCACAACAGTGTTATAAAAGCTAGTACAAATATATCATTAACCTATATGTAGAATAAAATTAATTTACATTAATAAATGCAGCAAGCTTATTGACAACAAATCGAATCGATAAATTTAGAATTACCGAAGAGGTCACTGCTCAATAATTCTTACCGCAAAAATATAGCATCTTTTGTTGCTAAATGCAGCACATAAAATGAACTTTAAAATCTTTTACACTGGCCAAATCAGACCGTTACACATTTTTTAATGGTATTTTCTCATCTGTTGAGTATGATTTTCCTAGGGCATATAGCTTTTAAAACCAAAATTCTACATAAACGGCGTCAATCAAAATCTGCTTCAATCCACAATTCTTTAGCTATTTGTATGACTGATTCATACGTAATCACATTATGTAATGAAAAAAATTCAAGATTCAAGAGCAAGTTATTTTGAGAAAACAATTTGGACTCTAAGTAAGAAGTTGTATTTCGATAAAACAGTAAAAGAGATTATTTGTTTTTTTCGTTGTCCGAATATTTTTAAGATCTCTAGCATGAAAACAAGATAAATTATTTTCAATTCTCTGATAAATTTTACCACTCAGACTTTAAAATTTGAAACATAACGAAGATCTGTTTTTCCGATTTATGCTCTGTTTCATATACCATGAAATAGCTCAGCCGGAATTACGGAAAAATGCGTTTTTACTTTTAGCAAGGCTTTTATAAAATGCAGGATAATTGACGTCATTCGGACACAATAAGCAGGATGCACAGAAATAGACCCTGAATCCACAACATTCTGCGAAATCCCGGACACATGGTAACTCTACGTCGGGTTTCAGTTTTGAGGCCGGTCCCTTGCTTTTTATAGTAATGATTTGGCTTCCCATTGATGTGTAAGAGATGGTAGAGAGGATTCGAAACAGATAATCTCAAAGGATTTGGTCTATTAAGATTTGATGTGACTCCAGTGGCGTAGCCACGGGGGGAAGGGATATATTCATATATTCATGGGGGGGATATATCCCCCCCATGAATAATGAATATTAACATTTTAAAAGATGAGAACAATGCACGTTATTTTGTTTAACTTTTATAGCTTATTTAAATATAATGATCCAGAATAATAATAAAATAACATATGGGTTAACCCCTGTAACATAAGGTGTGCGCTGCATGCGCGGTCGTTTTCATAGTAACTGGATTGATTAATGACCTGAAATCACCTGATCCCTGATGTCAAAATGGAGAAATTAAAGGTTGTTTAAAGACATTAAATTTTATTTTAAATCCGGGACTGGATACAGCTTTTAAATAAATCACCATGACATTGAGAATACTTGTGACTATACCGATAGCCACAGCGGAAGCCGATAGACTAAATGCTTCAGCTATGATAAATATTGAGAGTGTTATAGTCAAACGAATTCTAAATTTTAATAAAAAAAGTTATTGAAAAATGTATATTGGACAAAAATAGGCGAATGGAATTTGACTTAGGAAACGACAAGGTCGAAGTGCTAACCACCGACAAAAATATGTACAATAACCCTTTTTTGTCATCAAACTTTCATATTTTTTTGAACTTCTCATGAACTTTTTTTTTACAACTTATTGATTTGTAGTTACAATGATTAATGATTTACTCTTCTGGAATCGGTAAGTACTTACTTATTAATTTCCTTAACTGCGCAACAATTGCCATTCAAGAGGGCGCAGAATCCTTGTTTTTTTAACGACTTTTGGGTAAAAATTGGGCGTGGCACTCCCAAAATATTTACCCTCCGCCGAGGGCTAAATCTGGCTACCCCCCAGGGCTAACTGTGTGACTCTAACTTTCTCTGTTTTAATGTGCGGAAAACAAATATTCTATCTTTTGAAGGTGTTGGGGGAAACACCCCAACTTGTGTACAACTTTCGTTTTTCACCGTATAGTTTGGTTTAACGCCCTGTATGTCCGTAGTATGAATGAGCTATAATTAAACTGCGAATATATTTATTTAACCCCAGGTAAACCAAAATTTGTGCATTTAAAGCATTGTATTTCAGTTACTCCTTAGTCCGAACTTGGTTTGTCGGTTTAACAGATTCCGTTATATGCAACATTCTCTAGAAAGCAAAATGTCATTCCCTTCAAACATAACGTTATTAATCGTTCTCAATTTAATATATCTTTGTCTCAGTCTCAGTTGTGTAAACACCAATATGTCAAAGAAAGAAAGAACATGCTTCCACCCTCTCAAATGCATCCACCGACGCGTATTATCCCGCGAATTTCCCACTCTTTCAGCCGACTTTCAGTTTGCAGCCTACCGATAGGAAAATGTATTAGCTTTTAGTCAGAGTTGTCTCTGTTTCACTGTTTTAGCACAACTTGTATATAGAAGCTGTGGTTTTAGTGCCTTACAACCACTCAAACTTAACACATCAATCCAGTCACCGCTCTGTGTAGTGCAGTTCAAGTTCACTTGAATAGCAGTAAAAGTGCTGTAGCTCCGTCGGGCCAAAGGTCAAGTCCCTTTAGGCCATTTTCTCATTTTGTATGCAGAGATATTTATAGAATATCTGCTGTACCTCTGTTCTCTTTGTCCAAGCTTGGACAAAGAACTATTTTGTGCGTTTTAACGCAATTCTGAGACAATACAGAATCGTAGCGTCTCTCTTGAAAACGACTGAAAAATGGTGGATGGAAATTGGCGGTAGAGAAATCCATTCCAGTATTAGCAAATTAAATCAAATGTTTGAAGTTTAATAGGCCTATATCCCTGGGTACGATAACAGTAGAGAATCGACGAAGACCTCAAGATATTTTTAGTGTGAACAAAAGCTTGGAATTTCAAAGACAGAAATCGATTAATTTAATTCAGTTCAGATTTAAATATCAATAGATATTTAAGTAGTAATAAGTAACTTGGTGTATATTTAGTTTTATGGGAGTGAATGAATGAATGTGTGATAGCAGTTTAAGAATTGTATATATTTTTCATATCAAATACAAATGAACAATTGAATTATTAAAGTACTAAATCACTAACATAACTACCTGTTTCAATTCACAACCTATGTGTAAAACCCCCACCACCCTATTTTAATACAGTCTACTGATTTGATTGTGGTTAATTATGCAGATAATTGCCACCCCTTTATGGCAAAAAACAATTAAAAAAATTTGATGTTTATCCCGACCAGAAGGATTTAATGCTTGGGGCTTGGAGCGAACTAATTAAACGAGCCCCCCATTAAAGATTCAACAGCATCTAGTAAACATAAAATCAAACTTATCATTCTTTAATAAAATCTCATTTGAGATACAGAATAGTTTTTGAGGATATTGAAGCCATAACTTTTTCAATCCCTGTTTGTGCTGCAAAAAAAAGCTATTAGATACATTTGCAGGTCAAACTTTGCTCGCGAAAAAATTTTGCTTTTGCTTGTATCTTGATATTAAATAAATAATATAATAGTCGACGTGATAATGTGATGCCTCTGCAAAGTACACTCTAACCAAGAATTCTGTAATGTATGAAAGCATACACATTTTCAACCACCTTTCAACAGAATTCCCCATTTCAAAACAAACTTCGATGTCATTAATGAAAACGTTAAATAACAATGGTCTCAAATGGGAGCCCTGTGGTACTCCTGAAGTTATTATGATATTATAGGACTGAAAATTGCTGTAGCGAACAATCTGGGATCTGTCACTTAAATAACTTTCAATCCAGTCAAGCAAAGGACCATTCACTCCAACCATCCTGAACTTGGAAATCAGGATTGTATGATTAACCTGGTCAAACACCTTGGAGAAGTCCGTGTAGATCGACTGAACCTGACACCCACCCCCCAAGGTGGCAGACAAGTAATCAGTGTAAAGGAAGAGATTAGGCTCAGTTGATTTCTTGGGTAAGAAAACCAAACTGTGGACTCATAATGACATCCATTCAATGCCGATGAGAGATTGGGAATTGTCTTTAAATGCTAAATGATCAATAGTTTTTATGTCGGAGCTACAGCCAGACTGAAAAATCCTGAAAAGGGGGCCTGAAGGTATAAAGCTTAGGTTTTTAGAAAAATTGGGTGAACACCATCCAGCCCTGGGCTCATATTTATGTCCAATGAATCTAACTCTTTCTAAATATCAGATATGTTCATATCACAGTAGGGTATGTTAAGAGAGCTTATATATATCACATCATTTATATCACAGGGTCCAGTGCCGTAGACACTAGCAAAAAAATCAGCAAAAAATTAGAAATTTGCTGGCCATCACAACTTTTAAGTTCATTATAGTAAATTCCCTTGATTTCAGCTTAGAGTTAATATAGTTATAGAAGTTTTTCACCCTGTTATTTATAAGGTCGAGCTCAATAGCATTCACATAGTTGCCATAAGACACCATAGCCAAATTCTCACAAATCGTCCTTCCCGATAGTTCTCAACAGTGGGTTGTTGTTTACATTTTTTGTGTTCAATTTTCTTGTTAATTATGTTCTCTTTCAACTCTGTTGAGAACCATCTAGGAAATTCCCTTTGAAGAAATTCTCTTAAGTGGTACAAAACATTCTACTGAAAAAATCATAAAATATTGCAACCATAGTATTTAAATCTCTGCCCCTAAATAAGTCTTCCCAGATTACAGAGGCCAAGAATTCATTTATAGCATGATAGTTTGCACCTTTAAAACATCTATAAAACCCATCGGCATGGTCTTCCAAATCGTTATTTCTGTGGTTAGACAAATTGGAGAACTGAACACAGAGAGCAGGGTGATGGAACCAGCACCTCATCGGACAGAACTACCCTCATGTCCGCCGCTGAGTCTGAGGAAATCACCAGATCCAACAGTGCACCATAAGCGTTCTTAACATTATTTATTTGAAAAAGAGTATGCAAAGCGCACATATTGGTTAAAACATCAATGGATTCAACCTCGCCCGGAGGTGCTTCAATCGGCACCATAGCAGATCCATTCTGGTTATCTTCCATAGTCCATGAAAAAAGTTGATATCACCAAGCAAGCAAGCTCTACTTAAGGGATAGCCAACAAAAATCTAATTCACCTCCCGGGCAAAGATTTATAACTTCTCTGAAGTTCAAAGAAGTTATAAATCTTTCCCCGGGAGGGGATGTAATGTACAATGGTCTTGGAGGGGAGGTTTTTAAGGAGCAGGTACGGGATTTGATCGGGTCCCGGAGCCCTATCTTTTGGCAGACGGCGTAGAACGCCACGTATCTCTGACGGATTAACAAGAAGTTTTCCCATCACAGAGGGCGGTATCGGATATGATCTTCCCGTGAACCTGGAAGTTTGCTCCGTGATACGGGCGTGCAATGGCACAGTGTCCGGTATTTCGCCGTGGACATCAGCGAGAAAGTCCGCGAATACTTCAGCTTTATCTGCGTCTCCTATTATGTCCTGTCCGTTACTACGAATGGCAGGCATTTGCGCTTTAGTATTGCGGACCTGTCTCGCTAATCGCCATAGCGAGCCGTCAGATGTGCCGAGCCCATTCACGAAGCTCATCCAAACCGCGTCTCTGTGACTGCGGATCTTTCTCCTGATTTCATCCGTCAGAGCGTTGGCCCTTTGTTTGTCTTCTGTCCTTTGTATAAATATAGAACTATATATAGGAATGTTGTCAAACTAGCAAAATCTAAATTCTACCAACGCAAAATTAAAAATTCAAATAATGCAACAAAAGAAAGCTGGAATATTATTCATGAATTGACTGGTAAAAATCCGCGCATAGAGAAAAAATCGAAATTTGTCCTGATGTACTCAATAATTTTTATTGCACCTGTCGCTAATGACTTACAATCCAATTTGCAAAGGAAAAATAATCCCCTTTCATATATGTCACATATAGATAGATATTCAAGAAGACTGCATTTCAGACCACAAACCATCCTGAACTTTATGAAATATTTAAAGAAATTAAAAATTCCAAGGGAAGTGGCTACGACAATATTTCAATCCGGTTGTCGAAAAATCTTCCTGAAAGAGCATTGTATGTCTTGGCTGGGTGCATTAATGTGTCTTTTTTGCCTGGCACTTTCCCTGACTGTTTGAAAACAGCAGTAGTTATTCCGCTTCACCAAGGAGGTGACTGTGATATCCCTTCAAACTACCGCCCAATTTCCTTACTGTCGACGCTATCTAAAGTTGTGGAAAAGTTAGTTAGGAGGAGAATGTTGATACATTTGGCTCAAAATAGTATTTTGGATGGCGCACAGTTTGGATTTCAGGCATTTAAAAGTACTCAAGATGCTATCTATAATTTATTAAACCAAATATATCTTAGACTTAATACTAATGAGATGGTTGAGACTGTTTTTTGTGATTACTCTAAGGCTTTCGATTGCGTGAATCACCATATATTGCTTAGCAAACTAAACGTTTATGGCTTTAGAGGGATCACAAATCATTGGTTTGCATCATATCTTACGGCAAGAAATCAATTTGTAAGAGCCGGATCAAGCATTTCCTCAAATAGTGTTGTTACAAGTGGAGTCCCACAAGGTTCTGTGTTGGGTCCACTTTTATTTCTCCTATATTTAAATGATACCACCAGGCTACCAATTGAGGGCAGATTTACGTTATTCGCAGATGACAGCACCGTTTTGTGGAGCGGTGTAGATACTGATGCCTTAAAGAAAACGGTATCTGCAGATTTAAAAATGGTAAAAAACTGGTGCGACTCAAATCTTTTAATTTTTAACTCAAAGAAAACTAACATCATTACATTTAAGTTTCGTATGATGATCTGGTTCTCGATTCAGTGAATATTGACAATAAATTAAACCTTAAATTTCTAGACATCAATGTTGACAAGCTATTAAAATTCGATAGTCATGTAGTCCAACTTAACAATAAATTATCGAATGGTTGCTATGTTGTAAGAATTGTGGTAAGGGAACTTGGATTTAATACGGGAAAGATGGTATACTACTCCAAGATAGAGTCACACATTAGGTATGGGATTGCCTTTTGATGAAATTGTGCAGCTTATTTATTACAATCAGTTTTTATTCTGCAAAAGAGAAATAAGGTATCTGTGTGATGTAAGCTATTTAAAACACTGTAGGCTGTTATTTATTCAACATAAAATTCTGACAATTTACTGCATTTTCATCCTAGAAACGGCATGTCTAATGCATAAAAATTTCCATGAGGATATTTTTGAGAAAAGCATGTGTAGAACTACCCAGCAAATCCTAACTATTTCACTTCCAATTCCTAAAACAACCCTAACAAAAAACTCTCCCATTTTTAGAAGTAAGCAAATTTTTAATCACTTACCTGACAAATTAAGAAAATTGACTGATTTAAAAAAAAAATCAGGAATAGGGTTAAATGCTTTCTACAGGGAAGAGCTTATTATGATTTGGAGGAATATTTCAGGGATACATTGTGATAACTGCTTAATAGTGATCGGCCGATACCGATATAAATATCGGTGTATCGGTATCGGCAAAATTTGCCGATAATCGGTATCGGCAAAATTTTGCCTATAAATATCGGCTTTTTTTTAAATTAAAGCAATTTTATTTTATTTATTTTGAAATACAAATCTAGTATTATAATCTCTTGTAATAAAACAAAAAAACAATCAAATTACTTTTAAATTAATTTTTATTATTTTAAATAACACAGCATCAAGAATTTAACATTGCAAATAAAGTGCACTTATGCAATTCCTCTACACTAAACAGGAAATAACAAAAATAAAAGTTTGATACATGTGATTATTCATGACGTAATGTAGTATAAACTACTAACTAGCTATCAAAATTTAACTTTTTCAAATTGCGATGCAAAAAGATCAGGATATCAGCACGCTCAGGGATCAATCTATTTCTTCTAATACAACAAATGTTGCCAGCATCGGAGAAAATTTGCTCACTAAAGACGCTTGCAGAAGGGGCAGATAAAAAAATATCTGCTTGATTTTTAAGTAAAGGCATATCCTTTTTATTGAAATCCCAGCATTCAAATGGAGATTCATTTCTGTCAATTACGGAAGTTGATAGGTACAAACTAATTTTCTTCCTTTCCAATTTTTCTAATTTGTTTCAATACCTTTACTTTTTTTTTGATGGTTCACTTACAAAACTTTCTCATATGACTCCCAAAAAGAAGAATGCGGTGCTGGCGGATCTCTTTAATGTTTGCAAATTTGCCACTATTTAGATGTTTTACTTACCCTAGTATGTATGTATATTAAATAGTATATTATTAATATTAAATAATTTTTATATCAATGCTTTAAAATTTCGTGCCGATACCGATACTTTATCGGTATCGGCAACTCAAATATCGGTATCGGCAAAAAAAGCATATCGGCCGATCACTACTGCTTAATCTATGTCAACTGTATTTTATGTGATATTTTCTTATGTGTGTTTAGTGGTCTCTCTTTTAATGTGTTAAACTGTTACTCCTATATTGTTTACTGTTTTTCGTACTAGTACTTTATTAGTTACCATATAAGTTTTACCTGTGATTCTATTTTGTTGTTTTTATGCTTTGTCAATGAAATTTATTCTGACAATAAAGTATATTTCTATTCTATTCTATTCTAAAAATTGTAACCATAGATACATCGAAGGAACTGACATTACCGTCATTTATATGTAGTTTCTTTATTCTGGAATAACACATAAGGATTCAGATATCGGTGATTCAACTTTATTAGACATTCATACAACACCTGTTCACATATTTTGTGACTGTAAAAACAGACTTAATTTTTTATGGCTGTTCAGTATCGTAATCTCTCTAATATTCAATATATTACTTATCACAGTTTAGAATTCCATGAGAGATATTCTTTATATTATTAGTAGTTTAGTCCTCCTTCTTGGTGTGGTTCTCCATATAAGAAATTATATAATTTTCCATAACAATTTGGGCTGCAAAATAAAAATATTATTAATTCTTCAAAACTAATTCTAAATATTTAGTAACACATCCACAATACAATACACCACAAAGTGTCAATATTGACATCACTTAAGGAAAGCCAGTAGGCCATTATCTCATCCTTGATACCATGTTGGGTTAGTTTGGGTTAGTCATCCTTGATAATTTTAAGACAGAACAAATCACACAGCTTACAACGGCTCTAAGCCATAGATTAAGACTCTCATTATTGGCTTGGCAGTTTGAAAAATAAAACATGATATGATAACCTTTATATGATACAAATTTTAACACTCTGTATAAGTGATACCTACATTTATTAAAACATGTTGGTTTATATAAATATTAAAGGTGCTTGAAGTGCAAAATTATATTAAGAGGAATGAAAATGTGTGGTTTGATAAATTTTATGAGAGAATATTTAAATGTTATAATGCAAGCAAATCAGTTTATAAAAAAATGTAGGTTGTTAGTTGTTTAAAAGTACCAATAGAGAAAAGTAATATAAATTAGCTTATACACACTTATTGTGTTTTACTCAAGATCACACACACCTTTTCATACAACAGCTATAACATTAATTGTTCAAAAATATTTATTTCAGCTGTAATATAATTGAGATAATGTTAATGTTTCCAACACTATAAATCTGTTGTAAAGTAAACTTATTTAATAATCTGCTGCTAAATTATTGCCGAGAGCAATATTTAAACAAAAAATAGTCATCATAATGTTGCACTGATATTATTTTATCTCACAAAGAATTAACATTATATAGAATTAGACCACACTAATATTAATATGCATATAATAAAATTAGATAATATTTAATAAATACATATTTACCCTACCTGAAGTACTGTTATTTTCGATTGCTATACTTAAAGCTGCATCATCAGCAAGGTTGACCAATGCAAAATTTGCTCCCTGAAGAAGTAATTCTTGACATGTGTGTGGATGATTTCCCTTGGCTGCATACATTAAAGCTGTATTGCAAAGCTAAAAGCATATAATTATGATTAACTGATTGTAAGGCATAGCTTATACACAATAGCAAATTAACCTTAGAATAAACTAAAATTGCATGCAAACTGAATTGAAGCTGCACACAAGTACCAGAAAGGACAGTAAGTACACTACACCTAGAATGCTTTTATGTTGAATACTTGTTGATTCAGAAAAAAAATTATTTAATGTTTCTATCTTTAACCCTAGTACCACAACGTGGGGTCGCGGGCGACCCCGGCATCTAGAGTAAGCGTTATGCGCAATCGTGCATTTCAGTTAGCGTGCCGTACGTTCATCTATCCTCTGTAGTCAGTAAGACATTCTAGTGTGCAGAAGATTAGTTCGATCTTGTTCCGCCCTTAGAAGTTTTCCCAATGTAAAGTAGGTTTTGACCCCACGTTGTGATTAACATTACAAGTTTTTTGGAGGTTAGTCTGATATAGTTTATAAAAAATATCCATTTTAAATAATAAAATATTCTAGGATTTAAAGCATGGATTCACAAAAAAGAGCTTTGACAAGTCAAGAGCTTTGGAAAGCCCTTTATGAAGAAAGCGATGATGAACAAGACATTGCATCTGAAGACGACAGTGAACAAGATGATGGTATTTTGGACGATATCAGCGAAAGTGATAATGTGCAATATATGGAAGGTGATTATGAGATGCAGGAGGCCGTTCCTGCTAATGATAATCTCTTCTTGATCACTTTTCAACTGGGGTCAAATACGACCCCACGTTGTTTATTTCGTAATAAATTATTCACGTTGTGGTACTAGGGTTAATTATGCCAGTGAATGCTCTACTTCATATTTAGTAGGTACTTACTTCATTTATATTTTCAGATATAATAAGTAGTCCTAAAACAGTTTTAATCAACTACTGATGATGCTAATATGGTTGGTGAAATGCACATCAAGTGCAAAAATTATGTGTTGGTATCCTGGATAAAACTTTGTTGTAATGCATTTTGCCACAAGTTCCAAACCCCAAATTCATCAGACATAACAGGTAGATAAAAAGCCTTATATTAGTAATACTTTATAATGCATATAAAAGCTTGCAATATGAGGTTACTTTTAAGAACACTAAAATAATTTCCACTTGACTAGTGTGCTCTGGAAAACTTCTTAAAGGTCATGTCTAATTCCAGTACTTAAGCACTTCCTGTACTTATTTGTTATCTTCTTACAGTTTTTGTGAAAATTGAAATACTTACATGATCTGTGTGATTGACATGTGCTCCATGACTTAGCAATAACTTTACAACCTCATGATGTCCACCACTAGCAGCAAGTATAAGTGCACTTTCTTCATCAGGGCCTAATTTGTTAATATTGGCACCATAACTAATTAGTAATTCAACAGTATTATACTGTCCATATGCTGAACTCCAATGAAGTGCAGTGAGCCCATTTGAATCTAAGACATCTACGTCCTTCTCTTTTAATATGTCTTCACTGTTAAGTTCCCCTTGGCCAGCCTTCATGTGGAAGGTTAATTCTGCCGTTTGTGGTATTAATGTTTCAGCTTGCGTGTTACCTCTTTGCAAATTAGTTAGTACCGTAGAAGATGTTGAACACAGTTTGTATGGTTGAAATGCGCTTTTCCGATTTTTATCATGTAAAGATTGGGGCGACCATTTTTGAGAATTGGTAACTAATGTAGATGACCAAGTTGCATCATCGAATTGCACGTTTACATTACTCCCTGTACCTTCTTCATCACCAGAATCATGAGAAGTTGAAGTATTCATACTAAATTATAAAAAAAAAATACGGGTGACCTTGGCCCGGCCATGAAATATTTCGGTAGTGTCTACGATTACTGCATAGAAGATAAAATATTTGCAGTGTTGCCGATCTGAATTTGTGAAATTACACGATGAGCTGTTCAAATTGCACGCTTTTAGTTTCACAAATACACACTTTTTACACACCTTCTAATTTAAGTCATTCCAGTCTACCTACAGCAGTTTTGAGCCTACGCGCATGCGTATGTGCTAATTCTTATATTTTTTAAAGTTGTTTTTTCTTGATTTTCGGCATTGCCTTTGGCTAATTTGGGTTAGTTTTGTTTGGTTACGCCCCCGGAGCGAGCGGATAGCCATGTGTGAAGTGAAATATTAGAACGACCACACCGCGCTGCTGCCAAATGCGCAGATCCGAAGGTTGAAAATTTGCTTTAGGCAGACGCGCGTATTTAAGTCTAGGTCCGAATGGCAATGGGGCGCCCGACAGCGTTGCCAGTGTTTTATCGATAAAACCATATATGTAACTTGTTACATATATGGGTAAAACAATGCTAGTTTACCCATGCTTTTACGGTGCAATCAATTGCTTCCAACTGCATTGGTGGTCCAGTGGTTAGATGCGGTGCAGATGCAGTGTCCGGCTATTCCCATCATTTTTCATTTTATGTTTTTAAGATTATGTTTGTAAAAGGTTTTTTTTTCTTCATTTTGGGCATGTCTTGGGTTATTTTTAGTTAGTTTTACTTGGTTACGCCCATTGAGTGAAGTGAAATATTAGACATTCTAAAATAATAAACAAATCGCAACAATGGCAATACTTTCGGGCGCCCAGTTGCCATTGGGACCTAGACTTTAGTCACCACCTACATTTTAATATTTTAAAAAATCAGGAAGAAAGAATAACTTTTTGACAAATGATTTTGAGATATGGGTCCAAATCTAGGGGTCAACCCTGTCTCCGGTCAACCAACAGGCTCAGATCGCACACATTTTACTCTTAACCATCTACACAAGTCCTTCCGGCTGACAAGACCAACAGCTTGCGCGCGAAATTTTTTTCACTTCGCTCGCTTCGGAGCGCAACCAAATAGAACTAACCCAAATTTAAAATAAACAAACATAACCTTAAAAAATATTTAAAAAAAAGTCTTGTCACCGACGGGAATCGAACGCGGGCCATCCCTTCACATGCACAGAATATGGCCACTGCACCACGAGACAGCAATTTCCTGAACCGTAAAAACATGTTTGTCAGAAATGTGTTTGTGATGCGCGCGCAAGTCCAGGCGGCTCTTCAGGCGGGTGGACGATTAAGAATAAAGTATCTGCGCCCGGCTCAACCAAAAATAAAAATGTGACACAAGGGCGCAAGGGTTTCTAGTTTCTATTTTGCTTTGACAAGGGAAGTTTTGTGCTGTCACAACTGCCACGTGACAGTCGTGGTGACTAGTGTCCATCTATTACAATCTGGTACTTTCTATTACGCTATTTCCAAAGGAAAAAGAATCTATTACTTTTTTCGTTATATCATGTTTCGACTACCAAAAATTGTTACAAGCATCTAGTTCTCAAATTCTTGATATTAAACACAAACATAAAATAACACTAATGCATAGCACACCGAAAGGAATAAGTAGAACCAAAAACGAACAAACAACAAATAATACTATGAACGCAGTGAACAAAGCACCCAAATTCCATGGGGAATCCCATGCCCATCAAGTTTAGATTTAGGTGTGCTGACAATGCTAACACCTACTACCTAATAGAAAATAGATAAAAGCAAAGCCTTGATGGATAACTAAAACTGTAAACTGAAGTGCCGTATAGTAGGTCATAGCCCGACAAATGTCGTTGCATTTGTAAATCAGAACAGAAAAGCACGTCTAGTCCTATTTATTTTTTATTACAATATATGACAATGGTATTTCGGTAAAGAAGTGGCCGTGGCTTTGGCTTGGAAAGCCGTAAAAAATAAAAGGGTTTTTCAAATTACAACCAAAAATACACGCAAAATATACGCTTTTTGTGAAATTACACACAAAATACACGCTTTTTGAGAGTGTTCGAAAAATGCACGCAAGGCAATTAAAACGCACACAAAGCGTGTAATTACACGCCAATTGGCAACACTGAATATTTGGTGCAATTAGAATTGGCCTACCACGTGACACTGTTGCCAAATTGGTCATTCTTCACCTAAACGATTATTGGCTTCTGCTACTGAGAAGACAATTTCCCAGCGCACTCTCAGTGTGGGTTCCCATGGTAAAAAAAAAACCGAAGAACGGAAAAGCCTAGTTTACGCTTTTTTTGGTGGAACGTCCCTTCGATACATGCATCGATTGATTGACCTTGACCATTACTTATGTTGTATGACGTTCAACGGTTCATTGACCCAATTTTTTCTTGGATTGTTTGGAAAAAGAAAAAAAGCAATAGGCAACAGAAAATACATAATGAGTGAAGTAAACAGTAAGTTCCTTTTATTAGGTAGGTATAGGGGAACTTATTTCAAAAACAAAGGGTACACTTACCTACAAAAATAAGGAAAATCATAGAAAGCTATTAAATATATATACAATTTATCTTAAAATTAAGACAACTGAGAAAAGTACGCGAACATTCTGGGTTAGAGACATGTTTATACATAATGAAAGACTGCTAGTCAGTGTTGCCGCTGGCATGAATTGAAATTATGTGATGGCTAAGCCAAAATTATCAGATGTTGTTGTAAATTATGTTAAAACCTGAAGATGGCGGGACCAGCAAAATATATCTTCTGATTCACCATGAGGTTCGTTTTTTGGAACCACCCGCCGAGTCCTCCCGCCTAACGAGTCCTGGGCTTGCGCGCGCATCACAATGTTACATCAGTATTTTTTTCACTTCACGCAAAAAAAACAGGTCTTGCCGCTGGATTCGAACCCGGGTCGCCGTGTCACAAACACAGCATCTAACCACTGCAGCACGAGACCCATTGGAAGCAATTCCTTGGACCATAAAGACAAAGACATCTATTTGCCAGAAATGTATTTATGATGCGCGCGCAAGCCCAATACTCGTCAGGCCGGAGGACTTCGGCGGATACTTCCAAAAAAAGGTTTGCGATTCGCCGTTTATTAAAAATTTAAAATTTTACCCCCACTTATGCCATGAACAAAGAGATGACGCCGAAAACAAGGCGATCTTACAGTAGCTTTGGTGAACTTACAGTGGCTTAAAGGCACTGTAGCCTGTAGCAATACCTCCTAAGGTATTGACTGTAGGCGATCTTAAAGTCACTGAATAGGTAAAGGTTAATCTTTTAAGCTGTGTATCCACCAAAAAATCATTACGAGCAAACGTTTGTAACTGTTTGCTATTGCGCGTGATAAACGTCTCCACCAAACAAACATTGAGTTTGCAAACAATCGCAAACGTTTTGCGCACTTGGTGGATACGCACCTTTAGATGTCTCCCACTCGAACCGGTGGTTATAGTGGCTCTATCTTGTAAAGGCCTTTTACACGATCATATCAGTTCTCAGTTCAGTTTCAGTCTCAGACAAAAATAGGTCTGTCCATCCCGTCAGTTCTCTATCTCCGCTTGTTTCCTTTCAGTTTTTATCTTTTTACACGTAGGAAAAACGGACAATTCGACTGAAACTGAACTGATAACTGATATGACCGTGTAAAAGGCCTTGTATAGACTACTGTATCGGTGGTACTGGTTTTCTACTGCCTCCCTCTATTTTCAAGTAATAAAAGCTAGGCATACAGTTAGAGAATATTTATACCAGATGAGGCCTTTTAAATACTTTAAATCTTACTTTGCCTTTTTGTATAAAGCCACTTTATTAAATATCAAATTATATTATTGGCAGTATAAATTGTATGTTAAAATTATGTTAAAATTGACAATTATGCCATATTCAAATTTTGTATCAGACTGCTGGCAAAATTATGTTAAAATCTGATAATTATGTGACAATCGGCAACGCTGCTGCTAGTTGCTACAGGGTGCGCAGTGCTGCCAACTTAAAATTTAGGATTATTCACAGGTTGTTTGTGGTTACCCACTTTTACCCGTAATCTATAGAACAAGTTACCCACAATTTTACCCACATACAAAATATTTAAATTGTAAATCATCCTGGTTAACCGGCCGACGGTTGACATTTAGAATTAAGAGCGTGCCATATTCAACCCTTTGAGACCTTGTCGAAGATTCAGCCGATGATTTCAGAAAATTTGACGTTTATGGAACGGAAACCAGCAAAACCGATGAACCAGATGGCACGTCACATGAACATTTTCATTTACGGCTAACTGCAGCCCAAATGTTAAAAAGCAAATGTTTTTTCTCAATTTTGGGCATGCCTTGGTTTGGTTTTGTTTAGCTGCGCCCCCGGAGCGAGAAGCGAGCGGAAGGCCATGTGTACAACCATTTTTGTCACTTATTTTTTGCCATTTGGGCAACTACCTACGAAAAAAAATTTTGAGCTGACGTTAGATGAGCGTCTCGCAACAGTTATGATTTTGGCTGCCATCAAGGTGAAAGCGTACTCCAACGTCATCTAGTGTATGTGGCGTTGACTCGAGCGATTGCATTCGATGTCTTCGCGATGCAATCAATTTGTAGCAAGAGTCCTCGTGGTCGAGAGGTTAGGTGTCAAATCGGCGGCTATCGACGGCCCGGGTTCAAACCCCGTTGCCTTTTTTAATTTCTTTATGGTTAATAGTTCTTTTTTTCTTGATTTTGGGTATGTCATGGGTTAATTTGGGTTAGCACCTGGTTAGTTTCCTTTTCATGAGCCCCAGTAGCGAGCGATAGCGAGCAGAGAGCCATGCGAAAAGTCAAATATTACTTATTGTAATACATGCCCGTACTTTGGATGCACTTTTAACGAAATATTTTGCTTTATCTAACTAAAACCAGTATATATTTAACAAAAGCCGTATTATAGTGGATATACAGCAGCTTGCATGTGTTTCCGCGAAGGCATTCAAAAAGAATCCTCCTTCTTTGTAGGTTTGTAAAAATTCCTTGATAGCAGCCAAAATCATAACTGTCGCAAGACACTCGTGTCGTTAGCCGCTCCTATAATAACTCGTAACTGTCGCGAGTCGCGTCATTCTTTTTCTGTAATCTGTGACGTGACGTTTAATCACATATTTTTTTTACGTATATGCGTTTAATGATACCATAGCCGTATTCGATTGAGACTGGAGATCAGTTCAAAATGGACTAAAACTGAACTGATATTTCAGTTCAGTGAACCAAGGTCAAATATATTTAAATTAAATGAAATTTAAAACAAACGGATTGACAATTGACATTTAAATGCCATATTTTACCTGAACTACTAAACCGATCTAAGTGATCCCGGTTCATTTTTGGTTCACTTACAGGTGAGCTGGATCACTTTTTTGGTAGTGGGGGCAAAGTGATATTTTTACAATCGAACACGATCAGTTTAATAGACTTCAGTTAGATCGATCTGAATCGATCCAAAGTAGTGAAACGAATACGGCTTTAATGTTCTTGTTACATATATGACTGATACTGAATTCGCTGCAGATGTCTAAATTTACGATAGCCCTATGGACTTTATTTGCAAGGACAAAAAAATTCTTCCAATTTGACACTTTTAGATTTGAGAATTTAAGATTCCCTAAGAACCTTGAATTACTCGCGTGTAAATTCTTACCGGCAAAGGTGATTCAATTACCCACAAATCGGGTAATTACCCGCACATTGGTACACACAAAATAATATTCTCTTGCCACATATGAAAGCCAATATGCTCTTGGAATAACGTCAATTAACTCAGTTTGAGAACTATTCTCTTAGGTGAAGAAATTCTTCTCTCCACACAAAGTAATATTCTTTTGCCACATATCAAAGTCAATATGCTCTTGGAATAACGTCAATTCCTTCAGTTTGAGAACTCTTTTCTATGTGTGTAGCACTGAGGGTGCGAGCGATAATTTAATAAAAGAAATGTATGGGAATGATGAAGACAAGTATTTTAACTTTCTCCGAATGTCCAGAGAAACGTTCAATGAATTATTAAAAATGGTAGGACCAAAAATTGCTAAACAGAGTTTCATTAGGGAGTCAATAGATCCAGCTATTCGTTTGCAAATCACTCAAAACATTATTGACTTTATAATACTTAATACTACGTAATCTTTAGGTCAATGCAAAACATCTGTGAAAAAAATCCCTGATCACCGGTTGGTGGGCGGGCGTGCATTAAATGACGGATGACATTGTTTACAGATGATAAAATCCGCAAAAAGTTGAGCCCAAGTTAACTCTTTGTGTATTTCAAGGGTAAATAGAAATTTGGCGACATGGCTGATTTTAAACCAATCAAATGTACGGACTTCCTGTCAGTGTTACGCCAGTTCCCCTAAAAGTGTACCATGGGAACCCACACTAAGGAATAAATAAACTCTTGGGGGAACTACCGGGAACACTGAATTACTACCTGTAGTATTTACAATACTGGCAAAGTAATGTCACATTATAGGCCAGAATTGGCGAGCTAGATTTATAGTAAAAAACATACACAACATAGATCAAGATTCTGCTTGGTTCTTGGCTCTAGGCAACAGTGTTTCGTCTGAAAAATAATTCAAAAGAATTTCACAATTTCACTAATCAAAATGAGATAAACTTAATTCAAAATCAGCCAACTAACAGAACATTATAGGTTGATTTTACTGTAATTTAAATATACCGATTATATTTGTTGAAAGAATCGCTAGAATCATAGTCATATCGAGAAGAGTTATTAGTCACTTTATTAACACCCTCTCCTAACAGAACCAATATTCCTCAGTCATACCCGAGTACATCCACCACCGAGTAGCGACAGAAACCGTCGGAACCTTTGATTTTTGGGGGCAAATATTCTTTCTCTCTCATTTGACGCGTTTGACGGATAAACAACCTATTTCACTGGTTTAGTTGTGAAGAACTCTTTTACACTGTCGATAATTTGTAGTGGACTTAATGAAATAAGGTGCCACGCACTTTTCTTTCGAAAAGAAAATTCTTTTTTTTTTTTTTTAATTTTAAAAATGAATAAAAGTTAAAAATTAAATTAAATTAAGAGATGTTCAAAGCTGGTGGAGCTATGATGAGTTCCACCAAGAATTAGAATAAAATCACCTACCGAATCCGTCCAGATCTCCTTCCCTCGTTTAGACACTGGGCGAAATCGAGAAAACGAAGAGACCTGCAGCAAGCTGTGTGGCGTGCGTGCAATTTGCCGCGGCTTAATCGTGAAGTTCGTTGGGCGCCACCAACTTCGACACGGACCGAAGTGAAAGTCCCCGCGTTGTTCCCGGACCTTGCTGCCAATCCCCCGTTCCTAGTACTTCGCCGGATCGAGCGGCTCAAGATTCATCATTAATACTGGGAGCTGAAAGAAAACAATACACCGCAAATCCTAGTGCCAAATGAAACGCCGCAAACACAATACAAACGCTTTATTCATAGGTGAAAACGAAAAAAATAAAACTATAAACAAGCCAGTATCACCAAAAAAAAAGAAAAAAAAAAACAATTTTAGCCGCTAGGCTCCGCTCATAAGTGTCCACCAAAGGGGTGGGAGGAGGTGGTTCGAACCAAACCCTTACCTTACTAACTAATTAGAAACTAACCTAACTTTAAGCCAGTACAGTATTTGCAACCGCAAAACGCTCAGACTGATTCACGCGACAATAAAAGAGGAGCACAAAAGGTGCGCACAACACAGTTTCCCAAAACATCCGGGAACGACACACAACCGTTATCTCTATATACTACTTGGTTACTTAACTTAACACTGCTCAGCTGCTGTCCTGACCCCAGACAATCGGACACTATGGACGGACTAGGCTCTACACGGCACGGCGGCAGGTACCCCCAAATGTTGAACTACCTCACGTGATGAGACGCTAACTCTTAATCAGGACCTCGGCCCAAGGGGTGCGGCCCTTACTGAAAGGGCACTCGAATCAATAACAACAAAGCACACGACGTACAATGGCTGGGTTGACCAAGTGGAAGCAGCTAATAAAACTTCGAATAACGAACACTATCCGTATCTCACTAGCAGGTTCCCAGAACCAAAACGGAAATACTTCCCCGTAAATCGACCAAAATCCGCCTTCAGCGAGAGATAAAACTACGGCCGACTTACGGAACCACTTCTCTAGTCCAAAAAAGAAAGACGAGTCCTTTCTTCCGCAAAACTCGTGTCCCCCCCAACCTACCGGTCGGGCCGTACCAAGCCGAGACTCGCGCAACGAATCCCTCCGAAAGCTAAATGCTGGACGGAATAGCTACGAGGGTGCTTCGAAACTTAATAATGACTCGAACTGCCAAAATCTGAACGTGACAAAGGATACTTGCGGTTGAATTAATATGAATATCGTTGAAAAACTTTATTAAAAGAAAATATTTTATTTGCTTTATTTTATCACACATAAAAGAAACAATTTTAATTTATATTCTAGAAAAATCAAATTTGGTGAAACAAATTAACAGAATAGTATTGCAATATAAAGGGTTTCTTTCGTTTCATGAGAGTGATTTTTCAAGGCCGCGTCACGACATGGTTTTCAAATATTCAAACCGCGTTACGAAAAAAATTCGTATCATCGGGATGAATATTTGTGTTATAATATAAAGAGTGTGGCAAACGTATCGGAACCGACTCAAATGATTTGGGTGAGTGTTGGTTTCTTTTGATTAGTTTGAAAGAGTTGTGGTGGGTTTGGGTTAGTTTTGGTTAGTTGGGAATAGTGAAGAATCTTTTTACTCTGGTTAATTTGGGTTAGAGAGGTAGAAAAGCACTTTCAAATACATTTTTGCTCTTCTAAACTTTTAATTTTTTTTTTTGAAAATAACAATGATGTATTTGCGGCGAAAATTTTGATTGTCCTGCGTTGATACCAAAAAATAAATTTATTCTTTTCCTAACGGATTTCCGCTAAACGAAACTTGACCCATGATCGCAACAAATACATCAACCGCCTGACTATAAATGAAACATCCCAAACATCCTTTGCCTCGTCATATGACAACTAAATAATCTAATTGGCGCACGCGCCATGAAAATTGAAACCCGTAATGTCCCTACTCGGTGGTGGATACAGTGCTCTAGTGCTCATCCGAATGATAGTAATAATGTATCTATGGTTTGTTGGCTTTGCTTACATGTATTTTGCCAGCTAATTCGGAGGGTCATTAAGACAGACGCATTGGTACTTTTAAGGTTCTATGTATAGGCTTTACATAAGTAGATGAATCGATACGATTTACGGCTAGTATTTTACCCAAAGAGGTTTGACTCAGCGAAAAATACCTGGTTTTTGTTACAGTCACCGGAGACCTTGCAAAACGACACTGTCTGCCTTGATAATGCAACGCGTACATCTATGGTTGCCTCACAATTCGGTACTTAGTTTCGGTTTCTAAATGAAGCTTCGACCGCTCAAACTACAAACTCTACAATTAATACTAGAATGGATTTCTAGTCTAGTGTCCTACCACAGCCGACTAGATGACTGTGGTCCCACTAGACTTTGTTTTCGGTCTTACGTAGCTCGTAGCCCAGTACGTAATATCATTGCTTATTACTGTGATACATATTTTGCTAACTTCATCAATGGCATAAATTCCACGGACACTATTGTTCCTGTTGGAACGATTGTTTTTAAGGCAATTATCTCCTTGACAAAGTTACTAAAAGATGAATATGGATAATCGGGCTTAAATATACCATTTTACACGTTATGAAGTGATCAATTGCAGTTTGTAAAATATTTAACATATAGAGCCTATTACCTAATTATGCTTTAGATTCTTATAGTTCAGTACAGACTATTCAGGACAAAACTACGTACGAAAGTCTGGTCTGTTCTTCATCAATAAATATAATTTACAATGAAAATTTCGATTGTATCTATTCCTTATGGTATGAATGAAATAACTTATAAACAGATAAACGATTCATAATTTTTGTTGGCCTAGTTAAGTTATGATAGTTGCTTTAAAAAATTACATTTAAATAATTAAAGTGTGTCAATTATTGTTAGTTTAGTTGGCAGCAGCAGCAGCAGCAGCCCGGTTGATCTACAGTGCTCGGGCACTGGGCGCACAGTTAGATAAAACGAATGACGTATAAATAATTTAATCCTCAACTCAAATATCATATCACTGATATCAGCTGATTTTGAAAGATTTGAACTTTAGTTTTAATTCCACTTTTTAAATTTACAAAATAATGGATTATATAAATGTTTAATGCAAAGAGAAACTGAAACACACATTTGAACTTAATTTTAATAAACCTTAAAGGTAACTCAAGAAATGCCATTTCTCGTATGCGTTAAGTGGGTTGCCAAAAGAGAAATTCATCAACTTTAGTGCATACTCATGCATAACATTAAAGACTTCATCAATTGATTTTTTAATAATAAGATATTGAAGTATTAAGCATGGATTTTCAGTGACGTCTTAAGTATAAAAAATAATTTAAAGTGTGTTATTTTTAGAATGCAAAACTCATAAGACAGACCTCTCCAGATTTTATTTTTTACAATGTCAGAACGACCAGTAGGAACTAGCCCTAATCCAGAAACTCCCCGAGAGACCCCCCTAATTGCCCACAATGCAGGCAGACCTTTAGTTGCAGTAAATAGAACAAGAAACCACAATCAGTTAGTACATGTGCGAGATAGACTCTTTCATACGTTATTTTATAGAGGAGCTTTGGCATATGCTAAGGCATTTCCTAAACCTATAAGGCGATTTATTGAATTTATAGTGTTAATTAAGGCATTTGCAGCGTTCTTTGTATTAGTGTATATCCATTTATCATTTTCAAAAACTGCTAATACATGCTTAGATAGTGTTGTTTCTAATTGGCCAAGAGAAGGAATATTACGAGTAGAAATAATTCGAAATATGGAAAAAGGTTATAGCCTTGAACACAGCTATGCAAAAGAAGAAAAATTCAATAAAATTAGTAAAGATGATTTAAGTAGTATATTAGGGCTTTTAACAGCAAGATTGGATTTAGAGCCATCTACGGTAGAACATAGTGAAAAGGAAACAGAACCATTATCAAAACATATACGTAAGTATTCAAATAATTTTTTGTTCTTAATCTAAAACCTCTGAATGTTACCAGCAGTTTTTCATTACCCTTATTTATAGAACAATTACAAAATTTAATTTCTTAATTATTAGCACTTGGTTTTCTCAACTTATGTGGAACTGTAGTACTGCTCTCCCTTCAGATTGTATTTAGAATGTGGCTGTATAGAAGTTAATTAACATTATCCCCAAAATGTGATTTTCGATATTCTTTGCTTCAATTTAATTTTAATCAATCAATCAAATTGTTTATCCCCATGACATAATACATATTATATGTAATGGAATTCCAAATAAACTTGAAAATCTAAACAAAGTAAAAACAGCAGAGAAAGTACAAAAAATGTGAGGCACAATTTACACAAGGGTACAGTCAAAGAATAAAATGAATTTTTGCCCAGTATAGTCTTAAGTCTCATTTTAAGACAATTAACATTTTGTATGGTTGTAAGTTCCAAGGGAATATGATTAAATATTTCAGGTCCCCCCTGGAATGGAGATCAATACATCTAAATGAAAGCTTATGAACTTTTCTAGATTGCATTTTCCCACAATTTTTAATTACATCATTCATGATATGTTCCTGCCACCTGTCAAGTCTTTTAGAGATTGTGGTGTTGTTTTTGATGCAGAGCTAGCATTTATTAAACGCATGGCTAATATTGCAAGCAACTCAATGAAGGTATTGGGATTCATTAAAAGGTATTCTAAAGACTTCTCCGGTATCATTTAATCTTGCATTTAATTTCCATTAAATGACTATATAATTTGTGGTGACTTTAATCTACCGAACTGCCAGTGGTCTCATTCTGGTGAGGGCCTGATTGTTGAGTGCCCTTTTTTCTCGCCGGCCAATACTGTGTGTTTGGGCTATAGTTATTTGAATCTCTTACGGCTTAACATGTATTCAAATTTGAATAATCAGTTTTTGGATCTGATATTTAGCAATAATGCAGATGTAAGGCTATCTTTGGCTGACGACTGCTTGTTGGACACAATACAGCACCATTCTGCTTATGATATTTATATACTATGCCTTGCTGAGACTAAAAACCTAAAATCTGAGTCCTTTTATTTTGATTTTAAAAACTGTAACTTTCCTGTGATGAATGACTGCTTGCTTACTTGCACAATGTCAATTGGGATGAATTATATTTTGGAAAAGCTGTTAATGCAGTTGTTGAAATGTGTTAAAATATTTTATTTGATGTGCTTGATCAGTTTGTGCCAATCTATAATAATAATAATAATAATAATAATAATAATAATAATAATAAATGTTCTTTATTTCAAATCACCTAAAAAATACATTTCCTATACATGGCACATGAAAACATACAAAGACAAAGTGAAACGGCGTCAACTAAAAGAAATACAAAGTGAAAAAGAAGAACAAAAAAAGGGAATCACTTATTGTCTATAACTGTCCAAAATAATAATTTATACAGTATGGTTCCAATTCGATTAAAACTGCTTTTATTCTAATTTTAAATAATCTAATGTTATTTACACATATAATGTCATTAGGAAAATTATTAAAAAATCTTATACCGAGTCTTATACTGAGTCTTATACACATATAGTTTGAACTCCTTTCTGTCAGGGAAAGTCCTCGGGAAAGTCTATGAATAGGATAAGTGATGTTACTTGTTCTAGTATTGTATTGGTGTCCAATTTCTTGTTCAAACAAAATCTTATTTTTGAAAAACAAAACATATTCATAAATATACAGTCCATAAACAGTTAGAATACCAAATGATTTAAATACGCCCCTACAGCTCTCAATAAAACCCATTTTCTTAATAGTTCTCAAGACTTTTTTGTATTACAAAAACTTTTTGTGTGTGATTGTTACTACCCCAAAACATTATGCCATACTTTAAAATCCCACAACCCTAATTCCATAACAAATCGAATTGAGCTTTTGCATTAAGTGCTGTATATGTGTGGTCCAGTTCAAAAACTCATCCAAATGAATTCCTAAAAACTTTTATCTTCGACCAAGTCATTATCTGTTTCCAATCAAGCAGTGCAGGTCAAGTTTTTCAATGTGGTTTTCGGGAGAGCTTCACGATTTGGTAAAAAAAAGGATTGCTCAGAAGGTGGTTCCAACCATAATTATATAGTATTTTCTACTCTGCGGAAAGCTGTAAGGCCTTTCAGGCCACTTGCTATATGAACTATCTAGATAATATAATGCACGTAGTATTGATGAATATCCTAACTCAATGTTTTTGGGCGGTCAATTGGCAGAGGGTGGTGAACAGATTGTGAATTTGTTTGCCAGTCACTTATACCAGCGAGTGTTCAAGTTTATGATTTCGTACCAAATAAAACTGTAGATGTCTCATCTGTTTTTATAACAGTGAATGCTGTTTTTGATGGTATTAGTGATTTAGGAATGTCCAATTCTCCTGGTCCAGATGCAGGACCTATTTTCCCTCGTATTTTCCAAAGAGTTGGACCCTAGGCCCTAGCAATTTTCGAGCCCCAATATGACTTCAGCTCCAATTTGAATTTTTTTATTTTGATTTCGAACTAAAAATATTATTTATAATGTAGCGATAATGTAGTTTTTATTCAGATTTAAATAAAGTTTTTCTATTATTTGTAAATTTCCATTCATTTTAATAAAAAAATTACAGATTTTAGAAAAACTAGAAAAGGAACACAAAAGAAGATAAAAAAAAGTTTTATTGAACCAAAACATAAATTAGTAAAAACAAAATAATATTTAAATTAACAGAAATACACTGAGGTTAACGCAAGGGTTAACGTTAACACTTTTCTTCGAAAAAAGTTTGCATACATAACAAAAGAGTAAACACAGCCAGATTTGGGACTATGCCCTAACCACTCATGGAGGACTTTTTCGCCGTTTACTTTAACTTTGTAAAATGCTGAACTTTGTAAGTACCGGTTTTTTTTTTACCGTCAAATTGTTTCGCACACCCACTTATTTTGTCTATATTTTGTTCTTGTATGTTTTTAATTAAATGTTCCTGGAAATCTAAGCTTATATTCTTCGGCCAGTCTGCTAGATCAAGAGGAAACGCCTCTTCGCCTTCTTGAGAAGTAAGGTCCTTGGTTGCATTGTAAATTCCTGAATTTATACTGATGTCACCAGCGTCAGTGTTTTTTTTTTGATTTTCGAAAAACCTTGTGAGACTATTACTGGTTGAAGGACTTCTTCATACACTGAACTAGCGGTTTCTTTCAACACATGATGGATTTCTTGCGCCACCAGAAGATATGTCAATATTGCATTTTTCTGCCTTTCTTTTTCATTT
Organism: Pissodes strobi; assembly: GCA_016904865.1. Lineage (NCBI taxonomy): Eukaryota > Metazoa > Arthropoda > Insecta > Coleoptera > Curculionidae > Pissodes > Pissodes strobi. The sequence continues at coordinate 225,702 of MU181996.1, forward strand.
TCCCTTAATTTATTATTCTTCCGCTTCTCACTACCACTTTTATACTTGTAACTCATCTTACTTATTAATCTGGAATTAAAAACAAAATAAAAATGTTTTCTATTAATTTACTTTAAACTTCAAGACAATAATAAACAAATTACGAAAAAATCTATTAGTTAATTACATAGAAGTTATACCTATATAACTTACCTTATATTTACCTTTTAGGGTAAACAATTTCAATACACGGGTACAAAATGATGATCAACCAACAGTCCGAACATCACTTTAAAACTGAATAAGAATAATTAAGAATAGAAATAAAAATGTACTACTTATATTTTCTTCCTCACATGCACGTGAGGAAATGTATATTTAAAAAAATATTTTTATAACTATTTTATGTTGCACATTTTGGGCCCCACTTGCCATTGGGCCCTAGGCCCGGGCCTAATGGGCTTAATGGTAAAAAAGGCCCTGTCCAGATGGCGTGCCACAGGTTTTTGTAAGAAGTTGCATTTATGCAAACCTTTGCATTTTATACATATTGTTACGTTTTTCCCGTGGGTTCTTAACAAAATTACAACTTGACTATTTTCAACTAATACTCTCTTTATTCACTATCACTGTATACAATTTAACACTTTAAACTACTCTTATAACTTTACAACTAATATCTATTCAACACTCAATGATTAACTGAACTGAACTGACTAACATTCGCCTTAGGTCTGCTTATATATAATCTCAAATCTATCACGAATATTCGGGAAGTATTCCGAGGCCACTCTATATGATCTCGACGAGGCCATCGAGATAATTCCAGTCCAGCGATCCTGAAACTTCGCGACCAGCCGGGCGATGAGTCATACAGACAAAGAAGCGAGGGGAACGGCGCGGCGGCGGCGGCTAGTTCTATAGGGTAGCACAGAAACGTTCGGATGGTTGTTAGTCGTGACATTGCCTCCCTCTTAAACCTGATCGTCCCGATCAGATACTGCATGTCCGTGGTATGCTTTCAGTCTGTCGAGGTGAACAACTTTCAGTTTGCTTCTGGGACTACGCTGAATTCTATACACAACGTCATTAATTCTTTTGATGACTGTATAGGGTCCTTCCCATACTGGCGTTATCTTGGGAGATCTTCCTTTCTTCCTTTGCGGATTATATAACCAGACTTTATCGTTCATCTGAAATCCCATAGAATTAGCTTTGAGATCATATCGTGTCTTCATTCGGTCACTGGCTTTCTCCGTGTTTTCTCTGGCTAATTCATGGATGTATAGTAATTTTTCCTTAAGGGAGTCCGCGTAGTCTTGAATTTCCATATCCTGGTTTTCTGGCGTTCCGAATAATAGGTCGCAGGGTAAGCGGAGTTCTCTTCCAAATAAAACCATGGCTGGTGTTAGTCCTGTCGTGTCATGGACTGCTGATCTATAGGCCATCAAAAATAGTGGTATGTGTTGGTCCCAATCCTTCTGATGTTCATCTACGACTTTTGACAAATGTTCTTCAATGGTCTTGTTAAACCTCTCAACCATGCCATCTGATTGTGGATGTAAGGCGGTAGTCCGTGTTTTATGGATGTTGAGTAAATCACAGACTTTCTGGAAAACCTTGGATTCGAAGTTGCGTCCTTGATCTGAATGCAGCTCTAACGGAACACCAAATCTGCTGAATAGGTTATTCACAAGGACCTCTGCTATGGTAACAGCTTCTTGATTGGGGATTGCAAAGACTTCAGGCCATTTACTGAAGTAGTCAATTGCCACTAAAATGTACTTGTTACCATTATTTGTTTCTGGAAAAGGGCCAGCTACGTCAATGGCGATACGTTCAAACGGTAGGCCCACATTATACTGTTTCATTTTGCCCCTAGATCTTGTTTTGGGTCCTTGGCTTGCGGCACAGGTTGAGCACTGCCGACACCACGTTTTCACATCCTGGCAGTAGTTGACCCAGTAAAATCTGTCGCGAATCTTGTCAATCGTTTTGTTCACTCCGAGATGAGCACCAGACTTTCCATTATGAACTTCTTCCAGAACTTCCGATATCTTCCTCCTTGGTATCACTAACTGTGTCTTCACTACTTTGCCATCGGCGCTTTCCCAGGCTCGTTTAAGAAGTCCATTTTCCACTACCAGGGAGTCCCACTGAGCCCACAGAGTTTTAAAAGCAAGTCCTTTATTTGATATCTCGCTCCAGCTTGGTCTTGGTTGCTGTTCTTCTTTAGCTCTTAGCAATAGTGATATTTCACTATCTTCCAGCTGATCCTTTTTAAGTTGCTCGGTGGTCCACTGCTGATCAACCTCAAATTTCGTTAGCCTAATCGGAGTAATTCCTTCTCGTTGATCTACTCTTTGGCAATGCTTACAATTATCCGCGCATGGTCTTCTGGATAAAGCATCTGCATTATTATGCAATCTCCCTGCTCTGTGCTTAACCTTAAAGTTATATTGTTGTAACTTTTCAAGCCACCTGGCTACCTGTCCTTCAGGTTGTTTCATATCCAAAAGCCATTTAAGTGCTGCATGATCAGTCCTTATCAGAAATTCTTGCCCATATAGATATTGATGGAAATGCTCAACAGACCGTACTATTGCCAAAAGCTCTTTTCGGGTTACACAGTAGTTACGTTCAGGTTTCGAAAGTGTTCGACTGTAGTATTCGATAACCCGTTCTTCTCCCGCTTGTACTTGAGATAAAACTGCTCCGATGCCGGTGTTGCTGGCGTCTGTGTCCAATACAAATTTACCCTTTTGTTCCGGATATCCCAATATTGGACTAGAACATAGAGCCGCTTTTAATTTCCTGAACGCAGAATCACAGTTATGATCCCAGTTATAATGTGCTCGTTCTTCAGTGAGCTTATGTAAAGGTGCAGCTATATTTGAAAATCCTTCGACAAATCTTCTATAATAAGTACATAAACCAAGGAAGCTCCGCAGTTCGTGTTTGTCGCGAGGACGAGGCCAGTCTTTGATTGCTGTTATCTTTCGTTGATCAGTTTGGATTCCCTCTGATGACACGACGTGTCCGAGAAATTCGACTTTTTGTTGGAAGAGAAAACATTTCTTTGGATTCAGTAAGAGCTGAGCATTCTTGATCCTGGTAAAAACTTCATGCAGGTTTTGTAGGTGCTCTTCGAAAGTTTTTCCCATTACCATTATATCATCAAGATAGACCAGGCATGTCTTCCAAGTGAGGCCTCGTAGAACAACTTCCATAAGACGCTCAAAAGTAGCGGGGGCATTGCATAGTCCGAAGGGCATAACTTTAAACTGATATAAACCACTTCCGGTAGAGAAGGCAGTCTTTTCCTTATCCTGTTCGTCAATGCCTACTTGCCAGTACCCGCTCTTTAGATCGAGTGTTGAGAACCAATGAGAACCTGCTAGTGTCGTCAACGTGTCGTCAATTCTGGGAAGTGGATAGCTGTCCTTCTTGGTGACGTCATTGAGCCTTCTATAGTCCACGCAGAATCTGGTAGTCCCATCCTTCTTGGTGACTAAGACAACAGGAGATGACCATGGACTTGACGACTCTTCAATAATTCCATCTTCAAGCATTTTATCCACTAATGTGGTAACCTCTTGCTGCTTCGTCACTGGTAACCTTCGAGGATGCTGCCGTATGGGGTGAGCACTCCCAGTGTCGATTTTATGTTTTATGATGTTCGTTCTTCCAGTATTGCCATTTTTCTTTTCAAAGGCTGTACTCTGCTCTTTGATAAATTGTGTAGCTCTCTTCAGTTCTTCGGAAGACAGATGTTGCCACGATTTCTGGAAATGTTCTAGGACTTCCTTAGGTGATGTTGAGGGTGTTACTTCTGACTGCGTTTCGCAACTGGTTACCCACTGCACCGGCTCGCAAGTGGCTATTACATCTCCTTTATTGATTTTGATGGAATTGGATGAAATATTTGCTATCCTTATCGGTATTTCGCCGTCGGTTTTGACTAGTGCTTTGCCTACGAGGTGTTTGCAAGGCAAATCGTGGTGTTGGATAAGTCCGATGCAGCCTCCAAAATCCTTCTCCAATTTCCCAAAAATTATCTGCTCGGTATTTCCGCTTATTCTGACAGTACATGCCGCCACTACTTTAGTCGGTGTGCCATCGTCTGTTTTGTTAAGGATGAACTCTTCGGTGCCAAACTTCAGAAGATTAAGCTTGTTGTCAAAAGAGAATCCATGTTGACCGATGAGATCCATCCCCAAAATAAATTCGTCCTCGATGTCGGCGACTAACACTGTGTGGTGTAGTTTAATTCGTCCCAGTTGAAGTTCGATATCCATTTCCCCAAGTACTTCAGCTGTCTCACCGGTAACTGTACGTAAAACTACATTCTTTGATATGGGTAGAACTTCTACTCTATTCACTCTGTTGGATCTTATCAAAGATACCGCCGCACCAGTATCAACAGTAATTGTTATGGCTCTTCCGTTGATTTTTCCTGTAATTGTTAGACTGTCGGCGGCTTTTCCTAGGCTTTTTATGGAGACGATCCTGGGGGCTTTATCTTCTTTAGCCAACACCCGCCCCGCAATGTTGACTAATTGAAGTTTTCCTGATTTGACTTGGAGGCCCTAGCGTCTCTGGATGGAGATCTAGACCGTAGTTGTACTCGGCAGTCTCTTTTGAAATGCCCAGTCCTGCCACATCTATAGCACTGACTTGATGTATTTCGGTTACGTGGCCTATCTTCAATTGGCTCCCGGAATCTCCCTGCGGCCTGAAGAACTTCCGTTAATTTCTTCAAAATTTCGCCCATCTCAGTTAATTCGCAGCTGTTTGTCGGCTTTTCTTCCTGGATGGATACGGCCCTGATTTTTGGCTTGGAGATGTTACAGGCCGCTTCGATTTCTAGGGCTCGACCCAAAGCTTCGCTGCTGTTATCAAATTTGGCTAGGCGTAGCATTTTCTGAGTTTCTGGATCTCTAATACCATCCACGAAATATTGGGCAGCAAGTTCCTCTTGAAATTCTTCTGTCGCTCCCGGGTAGGCCAATTGAATGAGACGTCTAATGTCTGCCTCAAATTCTTGCAGGTTTTCACCAGGCTTCTGATGTCGGGACTTAACTTGTGCCTGATAGAGCTGTCTTCTATGTTGGTCGCCAAATCGTCTCTCCAGGACAGCTACAAGTATGTCATAATTCCCCTGTTGGCTGATGGGAATTGTCTGCAGTAGTTCCAGGGCAGATCCACGAAGCGCTACCACTAGTGATGTAGCCATTTCTCCATTATTCCAACCGTTGGCAACAGCAGCGGCTTCAAATTGTCTTTTGTACATTGTCCAGGATGTTTGACCGTCGTACGTTGGAGGTTTGATGTTTTGTCCTGAGGCGAATGCCCTCTCGGTGGGTGCTTGGTGTTTTAGTCTGGTAAATTCTGCTTGTAGATTCTTCACTTCTTTCTGTACGTCTCCTACTTCTTTTTGTACATTTCCAACTTCTTTTTGAATATTGTTTACTTCTCTCTCAAATTTCTCATTTTGTCCGTCCAATATTTTCTGTAATTTTCCTTGCTCGCCTACAATTACATCCAGCATCCATTTCTGAAGCTGGTCCTGCTCTGCTTGTCTTTTCTCTTCCTGGTCTTGCAAAATTTTCTGAAGCCGGTCCTGTTCTGCTTGCCTTCTACGTTCATCCTCTTTCCGATCCGCTTGCCTTCTACGTTCATCCTCTTCCCGATCCGCTTGCTTTTTATCTTCTTGATCTTGAAAAATTTTCTGAAGCCGGTCTTGTTCTGCTTGCCTTTTACGTTCATCCTCTTCCCGATCCGCTTGCTTTTTATCTTCTTGATCTTGTAAAATTTTCTGAAGCCGGTCCTGGTCTGCTTGCCTTTTATCTTCTTGATCTTGAAAAATTTTCTGCAACCGGTCCTGTTCTATTTGTCTCTCAGCATTTAGATTTTCCATGAAATCGGCCAACATTTTATTAATTTGCTCCATTTCTGCCGTTTGTTGCCTTGTATTGACCATAGAATGTTATAAACTTTTACCAGAATCCACCAATCAAACGGTCTCGTTGACGTACTTGTATCTCTTCTTTCCTGGAAAAAAACTTCGCAAGTCCGGTCCCTTCACAATCCGACTTCTGACACCAAATGTTACGTTTTTCCCGTGGGTTCTTAACAAAATTACAACTTGACTAT
>MU181996.1:246836-280442 GCA_016904865.1 Pissodes strobi
TATTTCTTTGGTAGGATGTACGATTAGACGAGATTACTAGAGAACGGTTCGAATAGCTCGTATCGTTAACTGTTGCTTATTACTTATATTCATTTCGATATAATATATTTCAATTCCGAATATATTGTTTGATTCTGTGTAATTGTGCAAACACGACAAATAAATGTAACAATGTTTTGTCATGCCCTCGTATATAAATAACAGTTTGTTAGTATAATTCAAATCGCAGTGAGCACATTTAATTTTTGTTTACTGCTTCATTCGCATTTTTGACTGTAACCCGTTCGCACTCTATTTTATTCTAATAAGTATAGTTAGTTTTAGAAGTTTGAGAGTATTTTCCATTTCAATTTTATTAAGTAAAAAAAATAAGGGTTACAAGTGTCATATTTATTCATAATACTCAGTTTAGTATTATACACATTTAGTTTGCTTTTATACAAGAGATTCTGTTTTTATATACTTAAGATAACCAGGTATTTATGTATATTTGAAATTTTGGCATATAATCTTATATGGACTCACCCCCTGATTCGCTTCTCCCGATGCATATTGCCCCCTTTTTTCGCCTCCTTTGCGAGCAAGACGTATCACTAACACATCACTATACTAGAAATACGATTTCTAGGCATTTTTCTTCTTAAAACCAAAAGAAAGAACCGATTTACGGATTCTTGCTTGTCACCGACCGGTACAAAATTGTAATGACGCATCAAGGCGATGCATGAGCTCGAGCGGCTAGCCAGGGTCGGCTGAATCACCATGTTTTTAGATAACTTCTTTAAAAATTGTACCGATTGGGAAAAAGTTGTATACTACAAAGTGTAATGAGGGATGGCGGAGATGCGAAGGATAATTATTATTAAGAAAGAAGTGTATTTGAAATGCTGCAAAGAAAAATTTTTGAAACGTCAATTTTTAGGTGATTTTTACAGTTTTCAAAATTAGTCAAAAGGCTGTTTTGATTTAGATAGTTTAACAACAGCTCACAAAGAAAAGACTTTTTATTGTAAATATCTAAAAATGTATCTTCGAACTCATTAATCAGTTTTTTAAATATAATATAGGCTGTTGAAACTACGTTCACGAGGATATAAAAGAGCCCCACGACTTAAGGAATTAATGAAATTGTAAGAATCTTCTACAACACAAGGTTCATTTAAGGTTAAATTGTCTTTACAAAATTCACAACTTATTTTTTTTTAAACAATATGACAGCAATATCTACTTAAATAAGTGATTAACTGGCATTTCAGATCCTCTGCTGTGTCTTGTGAATGTGACAAATTATTAAGAACACCCGAGAGAAAACCTTTCAGAGCCTCTATAATAAAATGATTAAATATTTTGAGAGCTAATTTAACATTTTGCTTTTTTATAAATGATGGAAAAAGGGCCTTTAAACTACGGGAATATCCATGTTTTAATATCTTGTCTCGTTTTAGTTCATGAAGTTTTTTGACCACTGAGGGCATATAGCAAACATTGCATTACAGCCTTTATGAGGCATAATTACACTAAATATTACTTACTCCAAAATTAGCTAACAGGAACAAATTTTATAAACTTGCTGACCACATTGAAAAAGCACAAAATAAACTCTTATTACACGAACGCAACAGGTCAACTCCAAACATTTTGGAAAGCTAAAAACGAGGCTAAAAACATGAACTTTAGATCTTTTCGGCGAGTTTCCACCGCACATCATTGTTCACATAAATTTACACACACGAAAGTGTAAAGAAATTAACAGAAAAACAATCAAATTCGTCAAATCGAACAGAACAATAATTAACAAGCCGGTCGAAAGTACGCCATCTGACAGAAGGCACTGAGGCAGTGTTGCCAGATTTAGAGTTAGTTTCATACATTATTTGGGATGTAAACTATTAACTTGTCTCTGCTATTAACGTATATTTAGTTGGACTTTAATTTTTACAGCATTTGTTGAATGACATTTGAAATTATGTTTTTAAATGGACCTAATATTTATACAAAATAATTAGGTTATTGGTTAGCAACGTTTATTTTCTTAAAGGTTTTGATTCCGTTATCGCTTCACTTTTCAGTTTTTATATATTTACTTTTTGGGTTTTAAATATTTGTTTATATTTAATATAACTATACTATAATATACCAAAGCAAACTATTACATTAAGTATCTAATATATTGTTAATTGTAATCTTGGAATCCAAGACGAATATTTAACGTTTCTTTGAAAAATAATTTGTGGCAAATAGCAAGTAGCTCAAATTGTGATAAAGCGCCCAATCTGGCAGCACCGGATACATGACGTCGAGATGGGAATTGACATTCCAGTCGCCCAGCGTGGCAATCAACGTTAAATACGGAAGTAGGCGCGATAAAATAAACAATACTTTTACTGGGCACCTCTTGGCTCCTCTTAATGCTTTTCTTATGGCAAAAAAGTATGGACCACTTTTCATGACGTCACTGCTAATTTCAATATCAGCTAGTTGGCCTAGTTGAAGGAGGTATTGCCCGTATACGCGCGTTACGCGGAGCATTTGAAGCAGCTGTATTTTAACAGAGGTTCGCGATCGACGGTCGTAAATATACTGATATTTTACGACCGTCGGGCGGAGGTCGCAACGTTGCACCAGTAAACGAGCATGTACCCTGTGAGAGATCTGTTGCATAGTCGCGCTTGCCGGTTTAGGTTATCGTTTTGTTTTCACATTGAAAATGTTTCTGTTTTCCTAAATAGGGCCTCAAATCGTGAAAAAGTGCATGCTATATTTGCCACACATAACGTCGTACGCGTGAGAGATCGTGTTAGCTTGTTTATTTAAACTTAAATTGATTGTAACGTATCGGAATCAGTTCTAATGACTAAAATAAATTGGAACTAACTGAAACTAACCGAAAGTTTATTGAACGACTATCCAAAACTAACCAAAAGCACCAAAACGGGCTAAAACTTATCGAAATAGATTTAAAATATTGAAGTAAGTTAAAACTAACCCAAATTAACCGAATTTTGGTGACTAACCAAAACTAACCAAGAACATTAAAATTGCTTATAACGTATCGGAACCGGTTCAAATTATTAAAATAAATTGGAACTAACTGGAAGTAACCGAAAGATGATTGAATGACTATCCAAAAATAACTAAAAGCACCAAAACGGGCTAAAACATATCGAAATAGATTAAAAAGATTGAAGTAAGTTAAAACTTACCCAAATTAACCGAATTTAGGTGACTAACCAAAACTAACCAAAAGCATTATAATAAATTTGCTTATGACATATCGAAAGGTGATTGAATGTCTAATCAAAACTAACCAAAAGTAACTAAGAGCACCAAAACGGGTAAAACATATCGAAATAGATTTAAAATATTGAAGTAAGTTAAAATTAACCCAAATTAACCGAATTTTGGTGACTAACTAAAACTAACCAAATCACTAAAATTGCTTATAACGTACCGGAACCGGTTCAAATGACTAAGATATATTAAAACTAACTGAACTTTACTGAGACTTGATTGAACGACTAAAGCATCAAAACGGGCTAAAACGCATCGAAATAGATTTAAAATAATGAAGTAAGTTAAAACTAACTTAAATTAACCGAATTTTGGTGACTAACCAAAAACCCTAAAATTGGTTATAGTGTAACGGAACTGGTCCAAATGATTAAAATAAATTAAAATTAACTGAAATTTACCGAAAGTTGATTGAACGACTAACCAAAATGGACCAAAAGTAACCAAATGCATCAAAAGGGGCTAAAACAAGTTGAAACTAACAATTAACCGAATTTTGGCGACTAACTAAAGTTAACCAAAAACATCAAAATTGGATATGACGTATCGGATCCGGCTCAAATGACTAAAATAAATTAAAACTAAGTAACCTTAACCAAAAGATGTTGAACCAAAACTAATCAAAAGTAACCAAAATGGGCTAAGACGTATCGGAACAGATTAAGAATAAAATAAGTAACTAACCCAAATTAACCGAATTTTTGCGACGACCTACATTATTAACCAAAAAGGTTTAAATTGTTTTAACGTATCGGAACCGGTTCAAATTGCTCAAATAAATTGGAAGTTACTGAAAGTAACCGAAAATTGATTGAATAACCAACCAAAGCTAACCAAAAGTAACTAAAAGCACCAAAACGGGCTGAAACGTATCGAAAAAATTAAAAATATTGAAGTTAGTTGAAACTAATTCAAATTAACCTTATTTTGGTGACTAACCAAAATCACTAAAATTGGTTATAACGTTTTGGAACCGGTTCAAATAACTAAAATAAATTAAAACTAACTGAAATTAGCCGAAAGTGAACGACTAACCAAAGTAACCAAAAGCACCAAAATGGGCTAAAACATATATATAATCAGAACAGATTAAAAATATTAAGCTTATAAGGTGAAACGAACTTGAATTAATCGAATTTTGCCGACTAACTAAAATTAACCATAACGTATCGGAACCGGTTCAAATTACTAAAATAATTTAAAACTAACTAAAGCTAACCGAAAGCTGATTGAATGACTAACCAAAACTAATCACAAGTAACCAAAAGCACCAAAACTGGCTAAACCGTATCGGAATAGATTGCAAAAATTAAAGTAAGTTAAAACTAATCAAAACGAACCGGATTTTTGCAGCTAACCAAAACTAACCAAAAAGATTAAATTTGATTATAATGTATAGGAGTCAGTTCAAATGACTAAAAAAAATTGAGCGAGTCTGGTAGTAGTCGAGACACTGATGTGTAATCATATCCTATAACGACATCGGTTGGAAAAAAAACGACAGCGACACGTTGTGTTCCCGAACGGTCACCCATCCAAGTACTAACCCCGCCCGATGTTGCTTAACTTCGTGATCGAACGAGAACTGGCATTTTTAACATGCTATGGACATTGCTGCTACGTTTTAGCTTGGTCATAGAATAAAAATAGGTTTAATAACCAAGTTTAAAATAATAAAAAATCAACGTGAACGAAGCCTCGGGTAAAAGCTGAAAGTGTCCAATGTTCTTTACTATACTCTTGAAAATATCTGTACAAAATTTCATGACGATCGGAACAGTTTATGCGTGAAAGCTTAAAAAACATACAAACAAACACATTCGCATGTGTAATATTAGTTAGGATTATTTTATAATACTTACTGGCAGCTTCGGAGTGGATTAATTCACTGCACAAATTCGACACGATAATCTAATGCCATCAGGAATAACATCAATATATGGACACAGCTTATTTACCTAGTAATCGTGGGCCGACATCCTTAGATTTGGGAAAGTCAATAACCAAATTTTGCAAATTTTAGAAGAGGGCTATGACTCAATATTGTTTTAAACGTCTGGGCATCTGAATAAAACTTTTGACAGTTCGTTTAATTTAAAATAATAATATGCTCTTTTATCATCTAAAATCCGTTTAAAAACGATTTTAAATGACAAAATTGTATAAAAACCCGAAAATTCGGACTTTTAGACGATAGCCGTGGCTTCTCACGAATTTGTTGTAGATTTTGAAGCGAAAATTCATTTTAAATTCAACCGTCCATTAAAAATAAGCTATGCTATGGATCCAAATACACTGCGAATATAATAATTTATAAATAATACTTTTGACTGTTCGTTTAGTTTAAAATATGCTTTTTATCATTAAAATCCACGGCAAAATTGTATATAATACCGCCCCAGCGGCTAGAATCAGTTTACACATTTTCGTCCCATTTTCTGAGATTTACCCTCATACTGCCGCGTAAGATGTTTACACATCAATAAATTGGAACTAACGGAAAGTTGTTTGAACGACTAATAAAAAGTGACTAGAAATAGTCAAAACGGGCTAAACAGAGTCAGAACAGGTTAAAAATATTACAGTAACATTACGGCTAATTATATATTAATAGATTTTCTTATCTAAAAGTGAAGGGTAATTTTTTCGGTTTTCATATCTGCACATTTTTGATGTGTACACATCTTACGCGGCGGTATGAGGGTAAATCTCGGCAAATGGGACGGAAATGCGTAAACCGATTGTGACATTATAAGCCGTCGCATTGAGGAGCAAACTAATCCAGGACCTCCGTGAAGGATTTTTATACAATTTTGCCATTTAAAATCGATTCTTAGGCGATAAAAAAGCATATTTTAAATTAAGCGAACCGTCAAAAGTATTAATCAGATGTCCAGACTTTTAAAACAATATTCAGTCATGGCCCTCTTCTATAACTTGCAAAGTTTGGTTTTTAATAGACGGTTGAATTTAAAATGAATTTTCGTTTCAAAATCCACGACAAATTCGTCCGAAGCCACGGCTATCGTCCTAAAAAGATCGAATTTTCGGCTTTTTATACAATTGTGTCATTTAGAATCGTTTTTAAACGGATTTTAGATGATAAAAAACATAATATTATTTTAAATTAAATGATCTGTCAAAAGTATTATTCAGATGTCCAGACGTTTAAAACAATATTGAATCATAACCCTCTTCTAAAATTTGCAAAATTTGGTTATTGACTTTACCAAATCAAAGGATGTCGGCCCAAGATGAGTAGCTGGTAAAAGAATAAGCTTTGTAGATTTTCGTGTCGAATGTATGCCGTGAATTAATCCACAGTAGAGTGCTATAGACGGCCTCAATTCTCCCCCCTCCAATTTTTTGCCCCTTACCCCCTCCGGTGACTTTGAGATAGACCCCGCCCACTTGGCCTTAAGTGTATTCGACCTTGAATGACATTGACCTAATTTCACCTTGAATGTCCTTGACATTTGATCTTGAATATCCTTGAGTTTTGTTGAAGGTCGCGCATACGACCTTGGGATTGCTCCAAGCGTGTATGACCTTGAACGTCTTTGCACTGTTTTGTGATGTCTTTTACCTTGAATGACATTAAGATAATTTGATCTTGAATGCCCTTGAGTTTTTGATGTGTAAACATCTTACGTGGCGGTATGAGGGTAAATCTCGGCAAATGGGACGGAAATGTGTAAACCGATTCTAGCCGCTAGGACACTACTATATACAATTTTGCCATTTAAAATCGTTTTAAACGGATTTTAGACGATAATAAAAGCATATTTCAAATGTAACGAACCGTCAAAAGTATTATTTTTATTATATTGTATTCGCAGTGTATTTGGATCCATATCACAGCTTATTTTTAATGGACGGTTGAATTTAAATTGATTTTCGCTTCAAACTCCACGACAATTTCGTCCGAAGCCACGGCTATCGTCCTAAAAAGTCCGAATTTTCGGATTTTTACACAATTTTGCCATTAAGAATCGTTTTTAAACGGATTTTAGACGATAAAAAAGCATACTATTATTTTAAATTAAACGAACTGTCAAAAGTATTATTCAGATGTCCAGACGTTTAAAACAGTAAAAGTTGAAAAAGCTGGTTATTGACTGTCCCAAATCAAAGGATGTCGGCTCGAGATTATAAGGTAAATATGCTACGTCCATATGTTGATATTATTCCTGGTGACATTAGATTTTCGTGTCGAACTTGTGCAGTGAATTAATCCGCTCCGAAGCTGCCAGTGCGTAATATTAAAGAATCCTAACTAATATTATAAATGCTAATATTTTTGTTTTTATTCTATGAACAAGCTAAAATGTACAGGTAACGGCCATAGCACGTTGAAAATGCCAGTTCTAGTCCGATCACTGAAGTTAAGCAACGTCGGGCGTGATTAGTACTTGGATGGGTTACCGCGTGGGAACATAACTTGCTGTTATCATTTTTTTACAACCGATGTCTTTATAAGATATGTTAATTTTTTCTTTATTTATTTTTGTTTTAATTATGATAATGTTTAATATTATTGCTAAAAATGCTTTCTTTAATTACATACCTATATTATAAACACTGGTGTGTTTGTATTTTTATTTTTTTATACTCTGTTTTTGGAAACTATATGAATTTCAACGCAAATCACATTTTTGCGTTTTTATTCATCACTTTCACTGTCTCCCCGGTTGCATCTTTGCGAAGAACTGTGAATTATTGCATTGTTTGTTCAAAATATTAATTTGTAAAATGGAACAGGGCGAAGCTTCGACAAGTCTTGTCCCCCCCCCCCGTGCAAAAGAAGTGAAAAGACATTTAACTGTGGGCGAACATGCATTGGTAAAAAACGTGTATGCGTGTTTGTTAAACGAAGTTATTGATAACGTTGCAGGTTATAATTGGCAAAAGTGTATCGAACATGTCATAAAACTAAAAATGTGGGATTTGGATACTACGGTCAAAGTTATAGTTGAACCTCTTATTATCAATATTGGTTTCGAAAGTAGTGATAGTAATGATTCTGAATCAAATTCTGATCAAACCTCCGATAACGAGTAGTAAACGTAAACTTTTATTGATTTTTGATGTAAACTTTCGATGCAACTTTCAATATGGTATTTTATGATAAGAAAAACCCCTTATCATCCATGACTCTTTTTTTCCTAGCCTTAATGAATACATAGTCCTATTTCTTTGTAGTACAATTTTTGTTGCTTATTACTATACGTAGGAATAATTTTGAATATACGTTTTTTTGCATATTTTAGACTAAAATCATGCATATTTATGTGCATAAACTTTATTTTTTTAAGTGGATATTTGCTTAAGTCTACTTATTACTATTTCATTATATAGTTATTATAACATAATAATTTACAAAGCAATTGTATCCGCCACTGGAATTTCCTTCTCTCTTCCCTTACCCCTCGTGGGGTGCCTTAAAACTAAAAATGAGTCACTGACTATTATTTCCGACTTGAACTATAGGAAACTATGTTCAGGGTTATAGTAGTAGTAGTAAACTCTCTGATGGCCTTTTTCGTGAGAAAATTCAGCCAGTAAAGACCCCTATCCAGGCTTAGCAAGAGGTAGAGCGACCCTTCTACATTGGTTACACCTTGATGGATAGAGATACTATTTTTAGAGCCCTCAGTATATCGAGTATGTACTCCTGGGGGCTCAGACTTGTACTTGCATGGCTTGTTTTAAGGTTCGAACACCACCGGCTGGACGTTCACAAACATAAAAATCTGATGCATGCACGGGGCTCTAACCCCCGGCTGGACGTCCGTATCTTATTCGGGGAGAAAACTACCCGGTCCCTGAACGTTCACCATGAATTCCCAAAACTAACATATATGTATATGCAGCTGGAACGGACGGAAGTCCATGTTCAGGGTTATGTTCCACAATACTACCTATGGTTTTTAAACTCGCATGGTTCACTGTCTCAACACCGTTGGGTTGGCTCGTTTTGCGTTGGGTCTATTAACATTTAGAAAGCGTTTGGATCGGCTGCTTCCTATCAATTAGGTTGTAGTTTTCTCTGTACTTATTTCTAAGTTTTGTGACTATAATGATTTTCTATATTTTGTCTGCTATTGTTTTCACTGATTTTATTATGATTGCTTTTACAATTGTTGTCTTTACTGTATTCGTATTATTGTCAAATGGATTTTCCGTTGACATGAAATAAAAAATAAATAAATAAATTGAGCGAATCTGCTAGTACTTGAGTCACTGATGTGTAAACATATCCTATATCGACATGAAATCTAATGCCCCGTGAGGCCTGAATATAGGCAACCACCTATTTGGAATTGGTTGCCTATATTTTGGCGTAAGAAGGAACACGTTTTACTCTAACGGTTACAGACAGCATACAAAACACATTCCCGTCACAGATATCGCCTGCGTTAATCTTTACATTTGTAATGTTTGCATTACAATGTCTAATATTATACTTTACGCATATGGTTGCAGTATGGTTAGAAAATTTGTGATTGATTGTGCAAAAGAAATGTTTTCATTATATTATCTACAAATTCTTCAATAATGATGAGCTTCGCTATGATTCCCTGTGTCTAGCGTTTTGCCATTGTCGGTAACAAGAATGCACAAGGATCTTCACTTCCTCTTGAATGGTGCTCAATTCACTGGTGGATTGCCTCTATATGCTTGCTGAGTTGGCTTGCCTGCTCCATCCAGAATTACCTGAGCCGCCAATCATTTAATATATCCTTTCATCATAGCAATTATGGGGCTCAATAAACAATAATTAAATTTTATATTAATTCTAAAGTTTTTAGGTTTGTATTTGTTTTTTTTTTCATACATTCCCAATAAAGGCTTGTTTTAAAATATATTGGAACCCAAACACTCATATTTAATTTTAATTCTACTAGTAAATAAGTGGTATTCCATGTGGCAAATACTGGACCTTAAGTCTGGCAAATATTGGAATAAACAAAAATGTATAGTGGCAATTAGTGGTCTTTTATGTCATGAAAAAAAAAATATTGCCAGAATTTTTGTTTTATATAAATATATCATTAATAAAGGGCTTCCTGAGTGCCCAAACCAATACAAATTATTATATTGAGCTGCTTAAAACTATAATAACTAAACATTTAAAATCCAAACCTTAAAGTGGCAATTACTGGTGCATTCACTTTATGTGAGATTCCAAATTATATTATATAAAATTAAAACACTTCGCCAAGTTTCTTAAATATCAACCTTAAAGCATTCGTGGCACAAAATAGATATATTTGTAAATATTAATTGAATAAGAAAATGCATGTATACTATTATCGATTTTATTTTTAATTGAAGGTTGACCTTTGAATAACTAAACTAGTAAAGTTATTACAATTTCTTGTTTCGTTATTGATGATCATTACCCGTTAATTATTTTATTTTGTCAGAAGCAATGTATTTAATATTAGCATCTAGGGTATAGTTAAGCTTTTTGTGTTACAAGAAAATGTACTTATAGCAATTTGTAATTTGTTCATGAAATTTTAGGACCTGTTGGTATTACTGCTTCTCCCGCAAATGCTAATGGCAGGACTTATCCAAATGAATCGCTAAATGTGTCTTCAACCAAGTGGCGATGGTTTAAAATGTTTACAGAATCTCCGAAACAGCATCCTGATTATGTATTGGTAGAAAAAACACCTCTGATGGATGATCTATATGAAAACTCGACACATATTGATAGGCCAGATCCAGATTCAAAGTCGCTCGGTTCCAAAATAATAGACAAAAGTAATTTAAAACTTAATTATGTTTGTTGCAACTTATTGTATCAAGTTTCAGGTGCATTTTCAGTAAAGCAAAAACTGCAGATAATCATTGAATAAAAAGAAATAGTCAGGTATAAATAACTATGGGCAAATAGTAAAACATATATATTTAACTAATTGATAGAGATCACCATACATTTTACTTACTTTCTAACATACACTACATAGCAATCTGAATAATTGGTAAAGGATCTGAATATTATCCTGAGTACTTGCTTGTAATATAACAATAATACTTTAAGAACAAATTGTTGGGCTTTGATCATTAAAGAAATAAATGTAGATTTGACTAATATTTTAATCAGTTATGCATAATAAGAACATTAAATTTTTAAATTAATTTCCCAATTTTTTTGTGGGTCTTGCGATGTTATAATCTGGATTATGAATGAATTGGTATTATAATCAGATTTGCTTAAGACATATTAGTAATGTCTTAATTTTATTTTAGGTGATATTTATATTATTGAGTATGCTTTGGAATATGGATTTCTAAGGTTAAGTCCGGCATCCCGAGCTAAGCTTAATATTCCCGTTAAGGCTGTCTTTTTGGATCCAACTAAGCATGAGTGTTTTGGAGATTCCTTTAGTCGCCTTGTTTTAGAAGAATTTTTAGGCTATAATGATCTGCTTATGACTTCTATCAAATCTTTTGCTGAAAAGGAACAGAATAAAGGCTACTTGAAGTAAGTGCATTTCTTATGAAAGTCTAAAGTGTAAGTTTTTTATAATGGCAATTTAATTTCTTAATCTCAACCAAATCAGTATAGATATCAATATTTAATTTTTATTAACTATACATGCAATTACGAGTACGAACTATTCATGTAGAGGTAGTCCTATTTAGTGAGTCTTTTTTTCTTTTTTTCTATGCTTTCCTTTCTGGTGGTATAATTATCTAGAGGGATTTTCAAAGTTATATTTTGAGCAAACTCAAATATGCTTTATTGTCAGAAGTACATAAAATCTCATTGTGACAAGGCTGTAATAGAAACCTAACAGCTAAATAAATCATAAATGTAAAAAAGCAAAACATATTATTCAATAGACAACACTAGGAGAGGTTATGCTATATATACGTACATATTTATACACATATGCCATCAAACAGTTAAAATGCATTATTTTAAAAATCACATAAAAAATCAATAATTATAAATAAGCATTAGACATCAATACATGTGAATGTTGGAAGAGTATTTCCTGTGCATCAGGCATACATACTCTAACACAAAGACAGAAGGAAGAGTCATGATTTTCTATTCAAGAAATAAGGTCCTGCATGAATCTTGAGGCTTGGCACCACAGAGGTATCTAATTGCACGTTTTTGAAGTACAAACACAGAGTTGGATAATGTACCTAAACAACTTCCCCAGAAACAAATCCCGTACCTTAAGTGGGATTCAATTAGTGCAAAATATGCATTTCTAGCTACTGACATATCTAATTCGTGCTTAATAGCCCTTATGGCATAGCACCCGGATGATAATTTGCTACAAAGATTCTCCACATGTATGTCAAATTTAGGTTTATTATCAATAACCAAACCCAAAAACCTATTGTTCCATAAGTTAGTAATCTTATCATTATCCAAAAAAACATCATTTAAATCACACTTAAAGCTTAAAACACTAGTCTTTGATACATTAAATTACAATTGATTACAGTCACACCATTTCTTAATTCTAATTAGGCCATTGTTCATAATACTAAGTATCGTGGGATTCTTATGGTGCCAAACAATTGTGGTGTCATCAGCAAAAGATGAATATCTGCCGCTTCTATACTAAGTAGCAGATCGATCACATACAATAAAAACAAGAAGGGACCAAGAACAGATCCCTGGGGCACTCCTGCAGTGATATTTAACCCCTCTGAAGTGTTACCCTGATAGGAGACGCTCTGGCTCCGATTAGCTAGATATGATCTAAACCAGTTCAAGATGTTTCCCCCAAAGCCGTAGACTTCTAGTTTCCGCACCCGTATTTTATGACAGACACAGTCAAAAACTTTTGTCAAATCACAAAAAACTACCGCGGCCCCTTCTTCGTGATTTAACTTCAACTAAGCTCATCTAGGACATGAAATATGGCATCATCAGTGTGTTGACTTGTAGTGTATCAAGAAACACTCGGTATTTCACAAATTAGATCTTTAAAACATCCCGACTAGCCCGAGGTCTAGACGAAGGTTATTTACATTACGCAGTTCACGTAGAGTTATTGCTTAGCTTGAATAAACGCGATACCTGACACGGTCGGCAAGGCTAAGGTTAAAACCTTGTTTAGTCAACCTTGTCAGTGCAATGTTTTGATACACGACCGAGCCGTAAACCTATACCAATATAGGATATTTAGAGAGAGAATACAAGACTGAGAAACATTGTTACGTGTACGTAGATTATAAGAATATACATCATGTAACTTTACCATCTGATGTATTATAGTAAAAGTTAATACAGAACTCTACAGTTACCTGGAGTATTTATTCGATAGTATAAAAGGAGTTCTACATGGCGACCCTGCCATTCGCAACGCGTGTCATAAGTTTTTAGTGTGCCCCAGTGAATCCGGTGTAATATGAGCAAATCCAACTCTAAGCAGGCGGAGGTTACCTGTACTGATGTGGTGAACTCTAACTTCATAGTAGAGCAGATGGAAATCAGGATGCCGATGGACATGAGGATAGCGATGTACGCTTTGGTGGCAACAGCTATGGCAGTCCTATTCTTAAAGCTAAGAGCAGCTTACCGGAAGGAGGTGAAGCGACAGCTATCTCGAAGTATAGTTATCAGGACGCAGGCGGCCCAAGTTTAGCAGCTCAAAAGGACAGCAGAAATTTTCCCAGCAGAGTTCGATGGTTCACCCGACAAATTACAGACCGTCATTGACGTCCTTACACTCCTACAGTAAATGCCGAAAACCACGAAGCCAATGCAGTAGCCTACCTAAAGACAAGACTAATTGGTAAAGCCAGAGACCTAGTAGAAGCAAGTGACACCCTAACTTCAATAAGAGACAAACTTAAAGCAGGAATTAGGGTAGAAAGCCCACAAATGACCAGTGCAAAACTGTTTGGGCACAAACAGAGCAACGAAGATAAATCTAGGTTTGCCACAGAGATCGAAGACCTGGCACAAAAGCTAAAGAGAGCATACATCCACAAAGGAGTCATGGAAGCCGGAACATTCAGCAACTGCCAAGAGGCATTATCTAAGTTCTTAAATATGAACGACGAGACACCAACAATCTCAGTGCTATACACAAGACAGCCTTACCCAATCAGAAACGCATAGAGGTAATTATCGAGGTAATTGTCCTATTAAAACAGAGTTTTATCCACAATACCGAAACAGAATATTTGCACTCGACGCGCGTTTCACTAACCATGTTAGCAACTGTTTTAATCATCTCCTAATGATGCTAACATGGTTAGTGAAACGCGCGTCGAGTGCAAATATTCTGTTTCGGTATTGTGGATAAAACTCTGTTTTAGTGCATGTTGCCGAAGGTTCCAAACCCCAAACGTAGGAGGTAATTATCGTCCAAATACCGCACAGTATAACGGACAAGACAATAACTGGAGAACACAACAGAATCATAACAGAAATGGTCATACCTACAGAGGCAGAGCCAATCATTATGCTAATAGAGCCAGAGGAAACCAGCAGTATATGCCTAGAGGAAACGACGGATACGTAAGGCAGCTGGCAATAGTAGACAACACGGAAAAATCCGACGACCTTCAGTTAGGTCCAGAAAGGGGGTCGTAAATATCTTTAATTTGGACCTCCCACTTTCGAACTTTGTAGCTATTAACTCAGAGATGACCGGAAAAGACAAGATTGTACTTCTTATAGACACTGGTGCAGATATATCGATTTTCAAAAGAAAGAAAATAAACCCACTGCAAGTAATAAGCAAAACCGAAGTCTGCAAAATAAAAGGAGTCACAGATGGTGCGACAGCGGCAATAGGTACTACAAAAACAAAACGTTACTTCGGAGAATTTTATGTGGTCAACGACACCTTTCCTATTCCCGCAGACGGAATCCTAGTTAGAGATTTCATAGCAAAAAACCAATGTCACCTAGATTGTGCCAATTGGACGATAGCCGTAAAAATTGGAAATCGGTTCGTCAACTTACCCATCCACTCAGGCCCATCAGAAGACATCTTCACAATTCCTCCTAGATGTGAAATAATAAGAAAAATAAAAAACCTGAAACACCTAAAAGGAAGTTCAGTGGTTTTAAACAAAGAAATGTCCCCAGGTGTTTTTTTAGCATCCTCAATCGTGTCTGAAGAAAGTCCTTTTGTGAGAATTTTGAACACAACGCTCGAAAGTATCACAATAAAAAGCGAAGACATAGAAACAGAAAGCTTAGAAAACTATCAGATTTACAACATAAATACGACAATAGAAAATAGAGAATCAGTTTTACAACAAGAATTAAACAAGCAGATACCAGACTTAGCAAAAACTGAAACCATTGCTCTATGTAAAGAATTTTCCGACATTTTTGCTCTAAGTACGGACAAATTAACAGCAAATAACTTCTATAAACAAAACTTAAAATTGACAGATCAAGATCATGTGTACATCAAGAACTATAGAATACCGCATGCTCAAAAGACGAAATAAACAATCAAGTGCAAAAAATGCTACAAGACAAAATTATTGAACCATCAACAGCGGAATACAACAGCCCGATATTACTCGTTCCAAAGAAATCACCAAATGGCAAAAAAGCGTGGAGTCTGCGTAGATTTTCGGGTCATAAATCAAAATAAACTAGTGGCTGATAAATTCCCTTTACCTAGAATAGACGACATATTAGATCAACTGGGAAGAGCCAAATTTGCTGGAAGAAAAATCCAGAGACGTCACTACTTTCAGCACGGATACAGGAATTTTCAGATTCACCAGACTACCATTCGGTTTAAAAGTTAGCCCTAATAGCTTTCAGAGAATGATGAATATCGCATTCGCAGCCATTACACCTGAAAAAGCTTTTCTGTATATGGACATCATAGTAATAGGTTGCACGAAAAACCACCACCTTAAAAATCTAAAAAGCGTTTTTGAGACATGCAGGAAACACAGCTTAAAATTAAATCCAGAAAAATGTACATTCTTTCGAAACGAAGTAACATATTTAGGACACAAAATCACGAGCGCAGACGAGACTAAATACGATATAATAAACAAATATCCAACCCCGAAGAATGCCGACGAAGCAAAACGTTTTATTGCATTCTGGAACTACTATCGTAGATTCATTCCCGACTTGGCACACATTGCAAGGCCGTTAAATATGCTTACCAAGAAAAATGTTCAATTTAGCTGGTCACAGGAGTGTCAAAATGCATTTAACACTTTAAAAGCCGCTCTAATAGACCCAAAAATTCTACAGTACCCTGACTTTAGTAAAGAATTCATTTTGACTACGGACGCATCGAAAGAGGCATGTGGAGCAGTTCTATCGCAGAACTTCAAGGGAGAAGATCTACCCATTGCATACGCCTCTAGAGCATTTACGAAAGGAGAAGCAAATAAGGCAACAATAGAGAAAGAACTAGCCGCTATACATTGGGCGATAAATAATTTCAGAGCTTATTTATACGGGAAGACATTCCTAGTCAAGTCCGACCACAAACCACTTGTTTACCTATTTGCAATGAAAAATCCATCGTCAAAATTGACCAGAATGAGACTCGATTTGGAAAAGTTCGACTTTAAAGTAAACTACATAAAAGGGAAAGACAATGTGGGAGCAGATGCCTTGACCAGAATCAGCGTAGACGAATTAAAAGAAATAGCCAATAAGTCCGTACAAGTATTAGCAATAACGAGAGCAATGTCAAGGAAAGATAATAAAGTAGAAACAAAAATTATCGAAAAGCCAAAAGTTCATATTCCAGAACTTAAAATTCTAGAAACCCTAGATAATTTCAGTATAATTAAACTACCTATGGTAAAATTCGACAATAAACCCAGCTATCTTAGGATAGTCTTGAGAAGAAAAGGTCGATCCAACGCCGAAAATTACGAAAATAAAATTATAATCACTAATGGCAATATGTCTCTAGCGACAATATTGTCTAAGCTCGAATCATGGTATTGATAAGGTCAAGCTAAAAGCAAACGACCAAATATTTAAAATGTGTACAATAAATAAATGAAAAGAAATAGAAAATACGGTGTTGAATAATCTATATATTATTTTATATAAGGATCCGATTGTTATCTCGAGTCGCGACGAGAAGACAAACTTAATTAGACAATTTCACGATGATCCACTTATGGGAGGACACTGTGGACAGAAGAAACTACTCAAAAAATTGAGAACCAAGTATCGTTAGAAACAAATGTCAAGAGATGTAGAAAATTATGTAAGAAATTGTGCCAAATGCCAATTATATAAAAAGAAAGTAACTCATGTGGAACCTATGATTATTACACCTACTCCACAGAAAGCTTTCGACATTGTATGCATTGACACAATTGGCCTATTCCAGAAAACGTTTAAAAACAACCAATACGCAGTTACGATCCAATGCGAGTTAACAAAATATGTAAAAATAATACCGGTACCAAATAAGGAAGCAAAGACAATTGCAAAATCCATAATGGACGAATTCATACTCACATATGGACCAATGAAAGAGATACGAACAGATATGGGTACAGAGTATAGGAATGAAGTATTGCTCCAATTGACAAAGTTATTAAACATAAATCACAAATTTTCAACGGCGTATCATAGTCAAAGCATCGGAGGATGTGAGCGAAATCACAAAGTCCTTATCGAATATGTACGCATGTATATTAACGAAGCAAAAACCGACTGGGACGAACTAATCAAATATTACAGTTTCTGTTATAACACTACGCCCAGCGCATATCACAACTACACTCCATTCGAATTAGTTTTTGCACGAAAAGCGGAATTGCTCGAAAATTTCTCAGGAGAGAAAATTGACCCTGTATACGATGTGGACGCTTATTACCAGGAAGTTCGACACCTGATACAAGCAACAAACATTCGCGCTCAACAGTATATCTCAAAAGCTAAAGAGCTGCGTAAACTGACATACGATAAAAAGGTTAACCAATTTCAGCCTAAATCCGGTGACAACGAAAACCGAACAAAATTTGATCCTTGGTACAAAGGTCCTTTCTCAATAACGAGTATAGAGGGAGTAAATTGCACAATAGAAGACGCAACGGGTAAAAAACAAACTGTACAGGGTGGCCCGTTTAAGAGGGGCCTATACCTTATCTCGAAAACTACGGGGTTGGAAAAAAAATTTAAATACAAAAGTTATTCCTAGTAAAATGATCTTTATTTTTTTTGTATTGTTTTAATCATCGCTTTTTTATATACAGGATGGTCAAAGAAAGTTACACTTTTTTAAATGAAACACCCTATATTTTATTACATTTTTAGATTCTACTTAAAATTCTAAGCATATTTGATGTATGATGTTATACCTCTAGAGTTAGTGGTTTCACAGCTATAAACAGTTGAAAATCGGTACTTTGACTACTTTTCACCTTGGTAGCAAGAAGACCATTAGAGATAGAGTAAAATGAATTCCACATTCCTATCTTAACTTTCCAAGAGCTATCGGATGGTGCTAACTGATGGTACCTACGGAAGTACCAGATTTGGTACCACCTGCCAGTTAACACCGTCAGATAGCTCTTGAAAAGTTAAGATAGGAATGTGGAATTCATTTTATTCCATCTCTAATGGTCTTCTTGCTACCAAGGTGAAAAGTAGTCAAAGTACCGATTTTCAACTGTTTATAGCTGTGAAACCACTAACTCTAGAGGTATAACATCATACATCAAATATGCTTAGAATTTTAAGTAGAATCCAAAAATGTAATAAAATATAGGGTGTTTCATTTAAAAAAGTGTAGCTTTTTTTGACCATCCTGTATATAAAAAAGTGACGATTAAAACAATACAAAAAAAAATAAAAATAATTTTACTAGGAATAACTTTTGTATTTATTTTTTTTCCAACCCCCGTAGTTTTCGAGATAAGGTATAGGCCCCTCTTAAACGGGCCACCCTGTACATTAAAATCGAATGCAACCGTTTGCGAACCTATAAGCTCAATCTCCATACTTTTAATTTTTTTTTTGTAAATTAGTTTTAAGCAGTGCCGAAGAACACTTACGCGAGTGACAAAATATTAGACAAGTGCAGCGCATTAAAATAACATATAACACAATGTATATTTCGTGTAACGTATGTATAGGGTATAATGTAATTCTCTTACTACTTTAATACGTATATCTTTCAACATTATGTATATATTTTTCTACTTTTACGTATATTAGAATTTTAATTATTCTTTGCATTTGGGCTGACCAGCCAAGTAAAAAAAAGTCTATACTATATAAATATTTTAGCAGTCAAGAGAAAAAATATCCAGCAGATTGATTAAAAATATTCATTATTTACCAGTCAAGCAATTATATACATAACAGCAAGATATATAAACATTCCAACGTTTCATTCATAATAGTATTATAATGTAATCGCATAAAACTACATATAACATTGTATAGTTTAGCTTTCAGATGCTCCAAAATGTATTAATTAGGTTTATTCGAATGTCCTCGTTTTTGCAACAACAAAAACGATGAGCATTCACAAAAGAGGGGAGGTGTAGTGTATCAAGAAACATTCGGTATTTCACAAATGAGATCTTTAATACATCCCGACTAGCCCGAGGTCTAGACGAAGGTTATTGACATTACGCAGTTCACGTAGTGTTATTGTTTAGCTTGAATGAACGCGATACCTGACACGGTCGGCAAGGCTAAGGTTAAAACCTTGTTTAGTCAAGCTCGTCAGTGCAATGTTTTGATACACGTCCGAGCCGTGAACCTATACCAATATAGGATATATAGAGAGAGAATACAGGACTGAGAAACATTGTTACGTGTATGTAGATTATAAGAATATACATCATGTAGCTTTACCATCTGATGTATTATAGTAAAAGTTAATACATAACTCTACAGTTACCTGGAGTATTTATTCGATAGTATAAAAGGAGTTCTACAGACTGCTGAAAACCTGGGATAGAGAAAGCAATTTATTTCTCCCAAGAAAGCTCACCTTTCTTTTTTTTTTATTAGTCTCTCTACAATCTTAGTTAAAGTACGCAATAAGGATATTGGTCGGTAATTTGATGGTAAGCCTTCATCACTCCCCTTAAACAATGGCATTGCTTTAAAAATGAGGGAAAACTTCCGTTAAGAAAATAATGATTGACAGCATCCGCCAACATGCCAACTGCAGAGTTACAATTGTAGATTCAAGTCCATCAGAATCTATAGGTGAGAAGTAAAATGTTTCAAGGACCGAAATATGACTTAAGAAACAGAAGGGTTCAGAATATTGTTGTTTAATGTTAACAGAGAGTTTCTGAACAATCGTACAGTAGTAAGAATTAATAGTTTCTGCCTTTAAGGGTCCCTTTAACAACTTTCGTTAAAACTTAAGTTAAAACTTTGGTTTTACTACAAGTTTAAGCCAAGGAGTAATTTAAAAACCAATGTTCTACATGTGTCCGTAAAATTGTTTACAATTTGACAGGCTGCTGACTCACTAACTCCTATAAAATCTCCAACTACCATTTAAGTAGTTCCTGTTGCGTAGAACCGAAGTGCCAATAAAAGCTGAGTCAACGGACTTATACAGTCATTTCTAAAATTATATTTCATTATTTATATGAATAGTAAAGCAGTACAAGCAACTTACTGATTAGTAGGATACGCCAACTCCCCACGTATGAGATCTAGGATCCTTTGGACAGATTGCTTGGATATTCTAAATCTATTTAAAAAATCCTTATTTGCCCAGTAGTCCATATGGGCTATTCTATTTTGAATTACTTTCGGTCGACGTGGGGCCTCAATAAGATTTATAACATCTTCATCGTCGCTAAGAATATCTCCAAAAATATATTCAATGTCCTCAATAATATTTTCAGTATTTTTCCGTTTTTTTAAAATAACCCAGGAAAAAACAGCTTTTATTGGGTTATAAACTAAGGATTGTAGTTTAAACGGTACCCTAAGTGCCGGTAACAGTAAAACTTTGGTTTGATGTTAAACGCAAGTTGTTAAATTCGCATTTTCTGCTTTCCAAAGATTAAACTTAAGTTTGAGGTTTAAACGACACTTGTAAAAGTGGGCCTAAATTTGAAACACATATATTTCTGGATTTTTTTTTTCGCGAAATCGTTAACAATGCACCATATCTCCTTCTGGTTATTGCATGCGGACGCTATCCTCTCATTATAATAACTATTTTTTGCCAGTTTAATCGTACTTCTGTAGATATTCCTGTATCTATTAAATAGGTCATAAAAAATGAATTATCAAGCGCAAATTTTCTTAAGGAATGGAGACACCTAAAGTTTCTTGAAGCAATTCTTAAACCTTTTGTGATCCAGGCCTTTTTATTTTTCGATTTTAGCTTCACCAACAGGAATGAATTGTTAAAAATTTCAATAAATTTAGAATTAAATGAAGTCAGAGCATCTGCTTTCAGCAAAATCGTGCTCCAATCAAACCCAGAACAAACTTGTGAAAATCTTAAAAAGTTTTGCCTAGTAAACAATCTATCACGTCGCTCAACAGCTACAGTTTTGTGGTCATCAAACAAAAATTTACAAAAAACAGTCTCGTGATCTGATAAAGCTGCATTTACTACAGAACATTCAACGGGAATTGTGACAACATTAAAACATACATAATCCAATATAGCGGCCGAGCATTTAGTTATACGTGTATAAGATTTCTGATATAACATGCATTTCCAAACCAAATGAGCTTAATAAATAATCAATTAATTGAACACTTTGTACATTTTTACAATCATAATTAATGTTAAAGTCGCCTGTAAAAATTAAGGATGCCTGAGGAGGCAACTCATATAAAAGAGTTTCCAATTTTGAACGAAAAACATCACAGTTTATGCTAGGGGAACGATAAATACAAATAACAAACAAATTCAAACATTCAGAAAACACCAAAGAAAACTCAAAATCTTTTCCCTGCATGAATTTTTGTATTTATCGATGCCAACAAAGCCAAAAGATTCGATAACATTATTGTTAATAAGAATCATTGTTCCACCATGATTATTTAGAGATACAAGTATAATTTATGATGGAAAATATTTCATCATCCCTGTGCAGCCGTGCAGAAGATATCTGGATACCTATAACACTCGAAAACAACGTTTCGCTATTGGTTTGTTCTGTTTGGCTGCTCCCTAATGACATGGATGCATATGCATATTTTTCTTCCAAATTATCGTATATATCCTTAAATGAAAATAATTGTATATGTGGTGATTTGATCCTTTGAACAACTGAATGACTGCAAGTGTTGGAACATAGTTATTTTGATGCATATCATGTAGGAACAAAGGTACTGCTCTTATTATAGAGGATGGTCATCATCTTTGTATTGAATTTTTATGCAACATAACATCATGTAAAGCGTTACCATTTAACAACAGTACATATCTTAACTTCAATAAGGGGAATTTTACCGAAATAAATCGGGAAATCTCGGGGATCGACTGGCAGGCGGAACTCGGTAATAGACCTCTTAACAATGCCGTGAATCCATTCTATTTGGTAATTGACAATATTGTAAGAGAATATATTCCAACATATTCTAAAAATAAGTATTTGCCAATATACTACAGGTCTAACACAATAAATTTAATAAAAGAAAAAAAAAATCTCATAAAAAATGGCAGCTATATAGGAATCAAAACTCTTACACTTTATTTAAAATATTAAGAGCCCAGTCTAAGACACTAAATCTGATTTTAAAAATTGTATTGGATCTGTGTCGAAAATGACCTTCTCGGCAGTCCTAATAGGTTTTAGAACTTTGTGTACAACACAGAAAGAGATGTGTTTGGATGGTATGACTGATGAGGACGGTGCTACCCCGCATAGCATAGCTGATCAATTTTCTAATTTAAATAGTATTGTAACAGAAATCAATTCAATGGTAAACATATCGGAACTATTCTTTGCATTGGACGAATTTTGTACAATGCTAAAAGCATGCAATAATGACAAGGTTCGTATAATGCAGGGAACAATCCACTTTTTCTCCGTAGAAATACATAAGAACAACATATAATGATAACTTGCTTTCAATGTATGTTATTAATATTTTATCCTGGAATTGCAAAGGCATTAGGAAGAAACTTGGCGAATTTAAACATTTTATGTATAATTCCACCTACCTAATTCGAACCTACACTTGTCACAAGACGACTTCACCCAGTTTTTAGAACCAGGTAAAAAATCACTGCTTATCGGTGATTTTAACGCCAAGCACGTCGCGTTCGGCGATGTAAGCAGTACACACAAGGGCACGGTTTTAAGAAACCTTTTAGAAGACAACCTGGAAATCCAATATCATCGAACAACATATCCAACCTTCTACCGTGGAAACACTACGGCTTCGTTCCTGGACGTGGCGGTTATCTGAGGAATAGCAAGGCCAACACCGCATACTGTTATTAGCGACCTAAATTCGGATCACCTTCAAATTAAGATGTACCTGACTAATATTAGGCGGCCAGAAACCGATGAAACGTATGTTTCATACAAACATCTTAATTGGAGGGCGTTCCGAGAGAGGTTGAACGAGGCAGCTGTTATTCCGAGGATAATCGAGACCGTCCGGGAGCTAGAGTCGGAAGTTGACACATTAACTCACAACATCCAGCGCGTCAGGGACGCCTTATGTCCGGTAGTCAGGAGCAGGCCATTTGTGGAAACTCTTCCTGATGAGATCCTTAACCTCATCGCTCTGCAATCGATAAGATTAGGGTCAACGCTCTGACGGAACAAATCAAGCAAAATAACCGAAATCACAGAGAGGCAACTTGGATGAAGTTCGTAAACGGGTTCGGCGCGGAGAATGGCTTCCTGTGGAAACTCGCGAGGTAGGTCGGGGAAGGCCGGGCCGAAATGCTCGCCATTTTTCATAATGGCGAGGACTTCCTAAGCAACCGTGGGAGAGCGGAGGCCTTCGAGAAAAGATCGAACACCGTGCCATTGCACGCCCCTATTACTGAACAAATAAAGCCGTTCATAAAACAATATCCGATCCACCCTCTGTGATGGATAAACTGCTGGTTAATCCGTCAGAGATACGTAGCGCTCTTCGCCATCTGCCAAAGGATAAGACTCCGGGACCTGATACGATCCCATACATACTCCTTAAGAACATCCCTAATAAAGTCCTTATACACTTCATGCACATAGTTAACGCCGTGCTTCTCCTGCAACATTTTCCTAGCTCATGGAAGATCGCGCACGTAGTAGTGTTCCCTAAGCCCGGAAAAATCATAGACTAGTCAGATCCTACAGGCCGATTTCACTACTGAACATTTTGAGCAAACTTACTGAGAAGCTCTTGTTGTCGAGGATTAACAGGGTTGCCCTGGACCTCCATATTTTGCCACAGGAGCAATTTGGCTTTCGTAGCGGGCATGGTACATGCATGCTCGCTGCGAAAATAGCGCATGATATATATGAGGGGTTCAATATAGGGCATTGCACAGCTCTGTTACTCCTGGACATAGAGAGAGCGTTCGGCCGGGTGTGGCATGACGGATTGCTGCATAAACTTTTCATTAAGAATAGTTTTCCTATGCATATTGCAGCATTCGTCGCGTCCTACCTGGCCGGGCACGCTTTCTCAGTGCGCGTTGGCAAAGCTCTCTCAACCTTGAGAACAATAAGGGCGGGCCGGGCGTCCCGCCGTGAACGGTACTATCACCACAGCTATTTAGTTATTGCATAGCAGATCTTCCTTCCCGTCCTGATACTTTCCTTAGCATTTTACTGCGCAGGAGACGACAAACAATCTTAGCGCCCATATGGCGCAAATAACTGAATATTATGATAACTGGAAAATACGTCTAAACGCTGCAAAACAGAGTTAGCCGTATTTACCAGGAAATACAGGAATACAGAATCAGCGCCCATCGTGATTAATGACACCCCCATCCACCCCAAATCCCCAATTAAATACCTAGCAAAAATCGGGTAGTTCTCGAGAAGTTAAAGCCTCTAATAATGGTCCCTGTCTTAGTCCCAAGGGCAAGCATTTGTAAGGTAAAATCAGTTCTTGTTTTCCTCACTGCAATTTTCTTCTCTACGCAGATAATTTGAAGATTAACAAGGGAGTTCAAAGCTACAATGATATTCAGGATAGCAGGAAGACCTGGACAGGGTTCTTGATTTCTGTAAACCGAAAGATTTTGTTCTTAAACTTAAATTTTCTAGAAATAAAGTCGAACATGCTTGTGATTATAAAATAGACAATGATATTTTGCCAAGATTGGATCATGTTCGAGACTTGGGGATTATGATAGACTCCAAACTAACATTTGATCGACATGATCGTGCCGCAGTCCTCTGGGGATATGTGTTTCAAAAGTGTTTGTTCTTCTCTAACATTAAATCAATTATTGTATGTCTTTACAATCCTTTTGTTCTCAATAGGTGTTTTTTTATGGCAATGACACACACATTAAAGGGAGATCCTATGGCACTCGACGAGCTGTGTGTGTGCGGAGATGTTGATCGACATTGTTCTTGAATAGCTGTAGGATGTAATTTGGTGGAAATGGATGTCCTGTAAATTCTACAGCGATGGAGTGCACTAGACAAAGGAGTCCTTGTAAAGTCACGTTCTAGGTGTTTCCAGTTGTACAACGAACAGGTGCGCTCTGGCCGTCTGTCGCGGCCGTCCAACAGGCGCATATTGCTGTTGACCGAGACACCCAGTAGTCCGATTGCATTGAATTGGACCAAATTTCTGCCGTCACAAGTTCGAACTTTCTCCAGATCTTGGTTTAATTGTTGGAATCTGCTCCTGTCTGCGGTGATAAGTATCAGTCGCCGGTAAAGGTTTTTCTAATCTAACTGTCATCTGCAAAACTAAACAGGATTGTTGGTTTCAGTCAGCAGTGTAGATGAGAAACAGAGGTGGTGAAAGTATTGTGCCCAGAGGCGCGCCCGCGTTAATGGTGAATGTGTCTGAGATGTGTCCATCAACTGCAACCCGCAGAGTCAAATGCCTTCGAAATATCCAACGCAATCGCTTGAGATTCTCCGTAGTTTTTAATTGCTCTACTTCATATATGAGTGATATAGACCAATATATTTCCTGTCGATCTCTCTTTGCGAAAGCCGTATTGGTTATCGCTAATTAATCTGTTGGTCTCGAGGTACTTGAGTATAGTTGCTGATTGGCTGCACGTTCCATGACTGGAGATCATTGGAAGCAATGCGATTGGGCGATTGTTTGACGGCATGATTTTTTTGCCTTTTTGGTTGAGCTGGAAGTGTGGTTTGGAACCCAAGATACGCCGTGTATATATCTCGTTTGGCGCAAATACAAAACGAGTTTATTAAATTTATTTCATGTAAGGATAATTACAGAGATCCAACGAACGATCTTGTACTGGCTCGACAATGCTTTAACATTCGCAGTCTGATTGCCAGAAGAACTATTTCATATATTATTTTTGTGTAAATAATTAATAATGTGGTAAAATATCTGTCTTTGATAAATTTAACATCCCTGCAGTCAAGATGTGATCAAACGATTTATTTTCTGTCCTCTTTAGAAAAACCAGTTGTTCATAAAATTCTGATAAGAGGTGGTAACGCTTATAGTATATTTTATATTATTTTTCCACATCACTTTCGGATGCCAAGAAAATTTAAAGATTTTCGATAGCTGTTTTTTTAAATGTTTTATTTTTTCTTGCTCATTTTACTTTTATTGCGAATTTTTATATGTACTACATAGAGTTGTAGATAAACTATATGGCTAACGTAAGCAATTACTTAATAGCTTTTAGGTTGTTTTGCTTTAATACTTTTGAAGATGCTGTTTCATATGTATGTTTATTTAATTCTGTGGATACTTCGTTTGGGTTCCAATATTTTTGCATCCCTAATATCCACCAAATAAATGAATAAATACAATCATTACATCATGGGTACATGTCCAGGATGTAGTGACTGTGTGTTCCCTAGTAACTAGACGGACAAAATCTGATTTTTGCTTTCATCTCTGTGTATGTGAGTATTCAAGTAATTATGGAGGGGATGTAAATCTAAGAGAGTCTCAATGGGTCCCTTTATATTTATAAAATAGTCAACATCATCAAAATTTTTATATTTATAATAACATCATATATATTTGTCACTTATTACTAGCAAATATCAGTTTAATATATAATGTAATTCTGTGGAGTCTTTAAAAAGGTAAGCTTAAAGACGTAGCAGAGACAAGGGAGACTGGCAACTGGCCCTGTAAATTTATCCAGAGTTTTTATTTCTTTTTGTTTCACGTAACTTCCTATACTTATTTCTTTGTCATTCATCTGGGCAGGCGAACGTAGGTGGTGCAATCGTCGCTTTCCTCGTGGTTGCCAAGTTGCCTCCAGTTTCTGTATATAAATTTTCATGTTCTTTTTTTGCTCACGTTTGATTAAGAAACAAAAGATATGCTATGAATTGAAATTTTTAATTTGACAACGCTGCACCAGAACGGTGACGCCCGCCGATGACAAGCACAAGCCAGATTTGGTATTTTTGTAATGGCCGCTTTGTTTGGTTTCGCTGTTTACGTAAAATATTGACTTTTATTTGTGATTACAGTGTATATTATTTAATTTGTGTTTTTTAACAGACAATTTAAGATAATGGTGAAATGGATAGTGTTGAAGTGTGAATTTGCAATGTCTTTGTCCTCATATTATTTGCCATTCAGTTGAACTTATGCCACTTTCGACTGTCTTTGCTTTCATTTGTTAAAGAAATATTACCCAGAAGTAATAATCGAAAGTAGC
Organism: Pissodes strobi; assembly: GCA_016904865.1. NCBI lineage: Eukaryota > Metazoa > Arthropoda > Insecta > Coleoptera > Curculionidae > Pissodes > Pissodes strobi. The sequence continues at coordinate 274,883 of MU181996.1, forward strand.
ATTAGCGCAATTTAATTAAATTTCTGTCAAATCAGCTTAATCAATAATTGAAAGGCTAATAAATGATAATAAATATTTATGTTTATATTAAATTTAATAATGGTCATTCAGTTTTACAATGTTATTTCTTTCAGTGATATTGATTCATATTGTCTGTGAAAAATATATATCAAAACCGAATCAAACAATTTTGAATTATGTAGCAGTATTTATTTAATTGAACTTCCAAATTTTGAAGAATGAAACAAAAAAAGGATATATGTGTAATTTGAATTTGGCGGGCAAATGACAGCGTCCGCCCCGTGCGCCATCTGCGTTCACCTGCCCTGAAGACAGACAAAGAAGGCAAGGCAGCTTTTTCTCTCTCCGATGATTTATTAACATTGAGTTGCGCGTCTCTCCGTGGTCTCTGGCCTTAGTAAGAAAATTACAAGTCCTTAAAAAGTGGAAACCTAATTTTTCAATGGGAGCTAGAATTACTGGTTTCAATTAAATATTTAATTATGTCGTTCTCGGAGGACATCACAACACCGATTTTCATTTGTCATAATTATAAAAATCTCGAAACGTTCTTACCCAAAGCTATTTCATATTTCAGAGCCCGTTTATAATGTACTTACTTAGTTTAGAAAATGACCTCTTGCAACCAATCTGAGATTGGGTTAGAATTGGTATAGATTGGGTAAGAAGTTAACCTTTAACTAGATTAGGGACAGATAGCTCCAGTATATATAAGTTGTACTCACCCAAACTATGACAGCACAAAGCAGTCGTTGTAGGTTTTATATTCATCAAAAAGTATTAGCCATTGAGAAGTAAAATCCAATAACTGTGCTTTTAAATACTTTTCTTTAATTTGTGGAGAAATGGCTTTAAGTTTTTCAAAATCTTCTGGGTAAGGTGGAAACGTGTATAATTGTTGATGTTTGGTGGTTCTACTTTCAACCGAGTTATTAATTGCGTCCAACATAACTTAAAAAAATATATTTTCAATTTCATGCCATGTCACATTGTGTGATTTAATTTATAGTCGTTAATTTTGACTTCTTTAACAATTCTCTTTGATGGCAGGTCCTTTTTTTCTTCTAAAGGTATCCGGATCGCTGACACAAATTATCTAAAAAGTGGAATTATTGAATAATCGGGGTCACTGTAGTGGCTCGAATGCAATCGCTGACGTACTGATTTTACAGTCTAACACATACACTGATTTCCCTCAATGGATCCAACCAGTATTGCCAATGTTGCCAGTGCTGGAAAATTTTAGCATAAACTGAATTTTCGTGACGAACTATTGGGGCACTACTTTAAACACAGGCGCTTTGACCATGGATTAGTGACGATATTTTGAACATAGTTCGTGGAATACACAGACGTAGCTTACAACTTGCGTTTAAAAGACTCCATTTTGGTCCATCATAACTCGGCAACCTATTCGAGAATCGCGAATTTTGGAATTTCTGTACTGTTTTAAAACCTTCAATGCTAATGTAAAAATATACCTAATAACTTTTAATGGAAAGACGTCAAGAACGGATGCATAGATGCTTCACCATTTTGATAAAATGTAAAAAGTACGATATAATTGAGGTTGACCTAAATGGCGCGGCCATTTAGTTCCCAACTAATACCAAGGAGTCTAAACCCGAGAACAGTAAATCGTTCCGTTATTCTTGAACTAAAGCATTGCCTTCAAATTAACAATTTTAACATTTTTTTCAAATCGTTTGGCGGAAGATCCTGCTTTGACAGACCATGAACATAGTTCGTTGCGAAAATTCGCGTATAGAAGAAAGAACCTGTTGCTGGATCGCTTATCATAAACTAAACTTGTTAATTGAAGCTTTTGTTCCGCTTGAATTCACCAGATAAGCGCACTCACATAACACTAAAACATAGGCTTGGGGTCCAAACAACGCACTAACTTCAATAATTTTACGTAGTTGTACCTGATCACGTATTTTTAGTTGCTAATGTACTAAGGTGGGTCGTGTATTTGCCAACAACCTCCTCGTTCTGGCCTACCGCACATTAATACATCAGTAAACGATATGCATTAATACAATTGGACACTAGACATTATCGTAATTGATATTAATATCCCCTTTCAAGAACAACATAAGCATGTGCCGGTTATTCACATAAAAGTACTTCTGATTCCAAAATAAATACATCACAGTTCATATTAGGAGATCTCCAAACACAAATAATATACAACTTTAAACCGGCGGAGCACACAATAGAAACTTCAAATTCTCACGTTCAAAACATAAGTACTTAATTATACTTTTTAGTGTTATCAGATTTTGCCCTGCCGTACCTTTTGGTCTTTTAATGTCTATTTTATATATACACATCGGTCTGATGTCCATCAAAGTCAATCGGAGTATTTGCATGAAACTATAAATAAATAATTTTTTATTTTAGGAATGTCGCCTCTGGTGAGCACTACCGATTTGTTAATCTCTGGATGGCCAAATCAGCATATATTCCTGCATTTTTCTGCATGTTAATTTTTGTAAGTATCTTTGCAAATGAATCTATAATTATGTATAACTAATTTTATAGAGCGATAATCTACCTACATTTGTTAGATACAAGTCGGAAATAGGTTAACATGTTATTTCTAGAGATAGCAAACTAAGTTCGATTGGTGTTTATTTTATTTTTAACAATTGACTGAAGGGTTGGCTATAAAAGTGCAACGCAGCAATTGTTGCCTATTTCTCCACCTCAGTTTTATTGAGAATTTACATTTACAGCTTGCGGCCAGAACTGAAGCGGCACTGTACAAAAATTCTCAATAAAACTGAGGTGGAAAAATAGGCAACAATTTGTTCCACAAGCAGGGGAAATCGTTTCATATTTCCTTGCAAAATGTGATAAATGTTAGACATTATTCTGCGTAAACTGCTCCGCTCTCACAGGTTCGGAGAACAAGTATATAACCGTAACCTCCTGTGCGACCTACAATAATTGTAAACAATGTCTTCAGTTTAAAACTACAGAAAGTGAAGACGAGTACACTCTAGCTGCTTTAATTGACATGGTACATAAAGGCTTTGAATATGTTAAAAGCCCTAATATTAGAAATGATACATCAACTGAAAAGCTATCAAAAACATTAGACGGTAAAAAGCCTTGATTTCTACAAAAACTGAGCAAGTACTGGCGTCGTCCAAATTGGATGCTATATCCCCAGCAGTTAATGATATCGAGAAATTCAGTGAATATATATTCAGCACAGTACAGTGGTAGTTCTTCTGCCAGTTTGCCATTTTGTTATATTAGTCAAAATATCAATTTATTTTAATATGCAGTGCCCTAAACGTAAGAAATTAAGAAGAATCCTCTGAAAAACATAATTTTTTTACTTGCTGGATAGTTTTAACAGCGAATATTAACTACGACAAGAAGGTCCACTCCATGGTCAGAGAGCGCTACAAAGGAATCGTCGTTTATTTTCTTCGTTGCCTGGTAACGATCGGCGAACTTCGCCGCACACAGGTTGAATTTAAATAAAAGCTGGCCATAAACGATATTTTCGTTTGCGGTATATTTAATCAAATTTATGACGAAATTATTTATAGCACTCTAATACTCTAGTTGGCTTTGGAAAAATACAATTGATATCTTCTGAATTGTTTGCAGCGCCCTGTCAAACTAAGAAATAGCGATATTATCTTATATCGAATATTGACTCGACTATAGAATTTACACGTAAAAATTAATGTGACAAAAGGATGAGCTGGTCTATGGCCGCCGCGTCAAAGGTCACCTGCCAACATGATTGTTTTATTTGTATCATGGCCTGCCGATATTCTGCTAGTTTTCGCGCGGGGAAGGAGACACACCGTTGACATGCCGCCGCGGAGAGTGATCCTTCTTATCATATAGTTTTGCCCAAATACATAATAAAGAGATAAAGATGTACTATACTGCTAACGTGCTAACACTCCGTTGAGGTTATGTGTTGGTGTTATACCTAATTATGCAACAACTGAAGCCAGATTATCAGAAAATGGCGCGTCGAAATGAGGATCCATTATTGGCTAAATTTGTAACGTGCGCAGTTTTCCCTGCTGCTGTCTTGTTTGAGCATTTACGTTTCTCTGTTTTTTTGCTTCATATGTTGTACTGAAAGTATTTTCAAATGGTTTTATGTCATTTAAATAACCCTTAACGCAACGCATTATTAAATTGGAATTTTAAAAGCTATATACGGTACGAGTGGGCAAGAAATTGAATAACCGATTAAACGCTTAATATTTTAGCAAATAACTGAATAATCGATTAATCGAAATAATCGATTATCGATATTTTCTGAAATATTAATCGATAAGTCGATTAATCGGTAATTTCTTAAAAGTGAATCGAATAATCGATTATTGTCGCCCACCCCTAATCCCATAATATTGTAGTAAGTGAAACTGAAACTGAAATTTCGGTAGAGTCATTATTGCTGATGCAAGACTGATGTTATTATAAAAAGAGGTAATAAATACTTTGGCTGAATCAGCAGATAAAAATTTATGATTTAGTTTTAATTTGTAAATATGGCTTTGATATTACCTTGGAATAGTCAGAATATAAGCAAGTGTTTTTGAACAACAGCTGCACTGATGCTTCTATATTTTTTACTAGTTTCGTCCCTATTAGATTAATTTTTAAAAATAGCGATAACTCTGAAATACATGTATGGCAACATTGCAGGCCCTCATCAACGCGTTTCTGTCATCCGCTTAACATTCATTTTGAGACTCCTGAATTAACCGTTGCAAAAACAAAATTTGGATCATCGAATTAAAAATTTAAAACCTAGTGATAATTGATATAGATGATAAGTCAAAAATTCAACAATTATTTGTCTAAAACACGATATATTAAACGTGTAATACTTAATAACTTTTATGTCTTATTTCTGGTAAACCTTATTATGGCCAGCTTTCCTAGAAATTCGACCAGTGTGCGCCGGGTCCAAAGGTCACATGCCAGTATCATGCTAGTTTTCGCGCGGGGAAGGAGACATACCGTTGACGTGCCGCCGCGGAGAGTGAATCTTCTTATCGTAGTTAATATTCGCTGGTTTTAATATACATTCTGTACTTCCACTTAAACCCATTGGGAATGTCCGCAATCAAATCCCTGACATAGCTTTGATTGTTATCACATACTAATAATTTTGTGACAAATATAGCTCACTAATATTATAAACAACTTAATCCAGGACCGATTTTAGCCCTACTTAAAACAGGGCCGGATTAAGGTCTCTTGGTTCCTTAGGCCAACCAAATAAATATTTGTGCCTAGTTTATTTATTTATAATGTATTTATGTATTTAGTCAAAGTCAAAAGTCAAAGTCAAAATAAGCTTTATTGTCAGAAGACATAATATCTTGTCGACAAAGCGTAAACACAACAGTAATGATAAACAATAATAATAAAAAATAACATACAAAAGACCGAAAAAGTCTTGAAAAAGCTCATGAGCTACAAATTAAAACTTAAAATACTGTCACGACTAACAACCATCCGAACGTTTTTGTGCTACCCTATAGAA